>CAUYQG010020674.1:0-14746 GCA_963574415.1 Tarsius wallacei
CCCCCCTCCACACCCCTGCGCGGCCCCCCGCAACCACCAAAACAAAAAAAAAAAAAAAAAAAAAAAAAAAAAAACAGAACGGGTCCTCCGTGTCACGTCCTTGGTTGCTGACTTTGTGCCAAGCAGTTTGAGGCACAGAGCAAAGGCTTACTCCCTGCCTTCGAGGAGTTTACGGTCTAGCTCAGGAGAGGAGGGTGTCTTGCCTGGCAGGCTTTGCCCTGTGGAGGACAGAGGCCTGGAGGCTCAGCAAGGCGCTCGCGAGTGGAGGGCTGGGGGTTGGGGTCATCCAGTGCACCCAGCCCGCCTGTGCGGGGCTTCTGTCTCCGGGGTCCTGGATGCCCGGCCAAGGTCGACCTCACATGGTATGCTGTTTCCTCCACTTGACTGCTGAGACAGGGGGCCTCAAAATCCTGGGCTGAGGAACACAGCCAAAGCACTTTCCACTGCTCCGCACTTGCTGTGACCAAAGGAAAACGTAAAACAGGCAGTTCCGTGTCTTTGTCTGTCTCTGTTGCACTCAGTCTCTCTTCATTTACATTTCATTTCTTCTCTTCCAAAGAGCAAGGCATATGGAAGTCTCTCTTTTCCTCGTGTGACCCGAATGACTGAGAACTAACTATGGCAGAGGAACATCGTCCCCAAAGTAGAACTCAAAACCATGTACCTTTCTGTTTGCCAGGACTGGGAGTATTTAGTGAGAATTTAAAGCTGTGATGCGTTTGTTTCTTTTGCCTAGCTTCCATCTTCTAAAGAATTTCTGAGGATTATGTCTAAGATGCTAAAGACATTTCTGGTCAGACCTTTTGAAACAAGGTTATGTCTTCTCTTTTTTCATGTTTCCTTCGTTCACAAAGAATTTCTTACGTGCCTGCTACGCCAGATGTGGTTCCAGGTGCTGGAGAGGAGTAGCAAAGCTCCCAGCATTTGTGGAGTCGCGTCCCACCTTGGGCGCTGCAATTAGCGTGTTAAGCTGCATAGTGTGTTAGCGTGCACGAGTGCTACTGAGAAGCGGAAGACAAGCTGGACAGGGCACGGGGGTGGGAGTGCTTGTAGGCGTATGTGTGTCACAGGGAGCGTCAGGGCAGGCTCCCTCGCCAAGGCGTCCTTTGAAGGAGCACCTGGCGGTAACAGGGTGAACTGAGAGGACGCCTGGCAGGAGAGCGAGAGCTGTCCTGAGGCTGCTGCTTCTGCCGGCCCGTGGGGCCGTGGCCTGCTCCGCTTTCAGTTTTCGCAGCTCTCTCTTCCCTCTTTTCATTCACAAGGCGAATTGTGCATTAGGTCTTAGCTGAGCAAGGCATGGCCATCGTTGCTGTGCAGCAGAGCGGAGAGGTGTCCTAAATGGTGCCTCCTCCTTGAATCTTTTCACTGTAGCGTGAAACAGAGGAGTCAGTCCCTGTCATAAGAGTTGACCCATGGAGGATATATGAAGAAAGACTCCTGAAATCGTGGCAGAAACTGGCATGCTCTTCAGAGTGGTTTCAGTAAGAGATGGCAAATGGTGTCCTAGATAATCAGAAACTTTGACCCATTCGAAACTTTTCTTGAGGCCAGCCGACACTGGGCCAGGTACCTGGAGAAGCAGAGATACAGAAGACACGAGCCCTGCCCTTAGGAAACTTACAGTCTGGTTCTACGGTGTCTAAGCTCCTGTCGTTCATGCTTCCCCAGCTCCCCAGGTGCCGTGCCCCTTCCAGCCTGCGTTCCCTGACTGTATCTCGTTCCCCACCCTGACTCTCAACCCCCTTTCTTGCCCTTGCCCCTGTTCCCACAGTTTCAAGAAAGGATGAAAAGATAAGATAAGCAGTGTCATTAAACTGGTAATTCTCCAGCCTGCCCAGGGCATGTGCTTTCTCAGATAGGATCCTATTAGCACCAAATCCATCTCTTCAGTGCTGCTTTGGGGATGATGAAGAGAGGTCTGGCCAGGAAAGCCATCCTTGCTCCCCCTGAATAGCACTAAGTAATCTCACAGCACAGATGAGGCCTGTCTGAAGAGGTCTTATGGTGCTGGGAACTGCGAGCGGGGTGATGCTGGCCACCTTGAATTAACTTCAGACTTTGCACATTGCTGACCTAATTTGCTTGAAGCCCAACCTTGTCAGTTCCTTTGGCCTTGGCAGCTATTACGTAACGGCAGTACTGATTTTTATTATTAGGATAAGCTGCAGGAGAAAATAGTGAAGGTTAAATTGACCACTCAGGGTAGGCAGTATAGTGCTCCTTTTGTTTTTAATTTAGAAATATTTCTGAAAAGTTATGTTAAGTGAAAACAAAAGTTTGAAGTGTGTTTCCCATTTAGTCACATAATAGGCACATGTTGCTGAATCAAAGTTTTAAATCCATAAAATAATTTACAGTAAGAATCCTGTTAGAGAATTGATGATCATTCATTACTAAAACAGTTCAGATTTTAAACTTGAACACATAATGAAATGCCCTTTGCACTCGAGTGTCCTCTGAGGGGTCATAGTCAATCTAGCAAACCTCTCTTACTGGTGATTGTATAGGACAAACTTATGCCAACATAAATGTTTCGAGAATGTATGTTTCCCTGACATCTTCCATTCAAATTGCATGAAAAAGCAGAGAGGTGGAATATATACTGAGATATATGTAAGAAAATATCATCTGCATTATGTAGAAAAAGAATGGCCTTTCACATTGTCTTTGAACGACAGACTGGACAATAAGTTGCGTATCATTAATGTGGGGGGAAGAAAACGAGACTGCGTTGTCTGCTCGAGTGGAAAAATGCCGGGTGGATGACGTCCAGCAAATTACTGTTGCACAACATGTATCAGTGGACCTGCAGTGCATGTCGGTGACTGTTTCACATGTTAGCACACATTAGAAAAATATAAGATATAAAATTTTGACTTTTTTTTGGTCATGAATAAATAAGTTCCTGGTGTCCAAAATTCCATTATAAGCCACAATATCATTACAACAAAATAATTGTTTTCAGTGCTATGCTATTTAATATGAAGCGATTCATTTTTCACTAATTCCTAAAAAAAAGTGTGGTCAGGTTTCTGGTAGGTGATCTTCAAGATGTCTCCAAGTGCAAAGGGCTAAACAGTAAAGATAAAGGCAGTGTTTACAGGCCTCTCTGTTGAGCAGACATCTGTTGTGAGCATGGTATGAGGGGCTGTGGGAGGTACAAAGATGCGAAGACCAGGCCTCACCCTGGGAGAGCTGGTGGCAAGCACGCTTATCCCTCAGGCACAGTAAGGAAAACACACAGACGGGGGTTCACTGACCACCAGCACACCAGGGTACACATAGTGACCAAAGCTGGCTGTGAGTTGTCTGTTGACCGCTCACAAGGACTCTCCTGGATCACTGGTTGACAGCTGCTGCCTGTTGACCACCAGCCACACTGTGTCTAGTCCTCACTACCCAGGCAGGTGGGCAGGGCTCATCTGGCACTTGCGAGTTCCGCTAGGAAAGGATGGAGCCTGGCTTCAAACCAGGGCCTGGGCACCTTCTCTGCCATGCCCACAGAGAAGCATGGGGTATGCGAGACTCATTCCTTCATCTCATTTGGATGGCTGTTTCTTGTTTTGAATTTGAATTTATCATTTGGTTTAGTCTCAGCTTCTTTCTGGTTCTCACCTAAGCAGATAATTTTGTTTTAAAGACATTTAGGTCAGCAACTCTGCCTGTAATAACTTTTTAAAATTCCATTTATTCTGTTACTTCATCCTGCCTGAGTATGTGAGGGAGAAGAGGGTCCCCTGTCCTCTCTGGAGCACCTCATGCTAGGAGAGGCTCAGGGCTGCCCCGTGATTTCCCTGCACTTCCAAATTTAGAAATTTGCCTTACTCGGGATTATTTCCTGTTATACAGTGTTTTTGCCTTATGTTAAGATTTCCATTCTACTTCCTGTTAAGAACAGTATAAAGAGTCACCAATTTTAAAAGCCCAGGTTTATAGTTCATAGTTAATAGTGCTTGAATTTTTTCCTCTATCTTGAAAGTTTGTAAACTTTTTCTGTATTTGACTTAATCTAAACAGTTTCCTGTATTGAACACTGATACAAAAGGAATGAATAGAAGTCAAGAAAAGCAGACCTGGTGGGAAAAAGCCTTGTACTCTCCTCTTTTTCCTGCATCAGAGTGTGAAGGTAAGGAGACCAGTATTAATTCATTGGTTTATTCTAATTTCTAATTCATTAAGAGCAGTACATTATTTTGCTATGAATTGCAGTCCGAGAAGCACTTACCCAGAGGTTTCCACGTGGCCAGCTAGCACTTTGTCACGCACTGGGGACACAGAAACGAATGAGAACTAGACCCTGCTCTGAAAGCCAGCCACAGCCTGATAAGCGGGGGCAAGGCATGGAAATACGTGAAAGCATTGCTGACCTGTGTGGAGATGAGCACAAGCCACTGTCGACTCCTGGAGGAGGAAGCCTCAGGCAGGCCTGGGAAAATAACTGCCTGCACAAAGGCAGGAGGGTCTGTGGAAACACGAAGGAACAGAGACCCGTTGGGCTTGGCTGGGTTGTAGCTGAGGCTAGACAGGAGGGGAGCCTGTCCGAAGGCTTGGGAGCTTGGCCGAGGCAGGTCAAGTTGAACATGCAGGCAGGGAAAGCCGTTCAGATCATTTCAGGTTGGAGGGTGGCGAGGGCAGTGGTGTCTGGAACTGTTCTGGCCCCAGGGTGGGAATGGGACTGAAGCCCCGAGGGCCCCACTGGGTTCTTGGCTCTTGCCTTGGTTGGAGGTCGTAGGATAAAGGACCAGACCAAGGTAACAGCCGTGGGGACAGACAAAGGGAACAGAAGTGAGGTTTCGGAGAGAGGGGATGAGTCCGGTGAGCAGTAGTCAGGGAAACTGGGCAGAGAGGGAGACAGGAGTCGCAGCTCATATGTGGTGAGGGAAGATGCTTTTAGTCTGGACTACTTTTTGAATGAAAAGTCTGCACCTTCCCAGTGGGCGCACTCAGAAGCTTTAAGGATCTCCTGACCTGGAATTTCGGGAGAAGTGGGAACTAAGGAGGCTCCTCAGTGGATGTGGTTCGGGAAATCGAGCTTGTCCAGACTGTGGTCTCCGAGGGTTTGGCTGGCCACCACTCACTTAACAGTCTCTCTTGCCAGAGTCCGGAAGGTGCTGTGTGACTCTCTCATTCGCACGCTTGCCGTGTCTCCCCAGCTGACTGGCAGTTGAGTTGGAGCCCATGACTTCTCTCACTAGCCACAATGCTGGGCACACATGGCTTGCTCAGAAAGCTTCCACTGGCCCTCCTTGGCAGCATGGGCCGGAGCCGATGGGGCACGAGGCCAGACGGAGCCGTTTGCCTCTTCTTTGAGTTTTGCTTGTCTCTGGTCTATAGCCACAAACCGCTTCCTAAAACCCTGCCTTCCTTCTTCCCAAAGGTTCACCCGAATCATAAGGAGGGTAGATAGCTGAGTCTTCTCTTTTGCCATCTTTGCTTATTTAACGACATTTATTAAAAAGCCTGCACTGGGTGCCGAGGTCAGTGCCAGCGCAACGGGAACACAGGTCTTGCCTTCGTGTGTGTCTTGGCTGGTGGACTGGGTGCGTGTAAGACACGGGTGCGGTTATCATAGTGTAAGTAGGAACTGCCCAGAGCTGTGCCACAGGGGCCGCCTCAGGAAGAGGGTTGTGAGTGAGGGAGAGAGGGGGGCCACTTTGTGGTGTGGGACCAAGTCCTGTGGCAGCAGAGCATGGTTTTCTTTTTTTCTTTTTTTTTTTGAGTCGGAGTCTCACTCCGTCGCCCAGACTGGAGTGCAGTGGCACGCTCCTGGCCACTGCAGCCTCGGCCTGGTGGGCTCCGGCGATCCTTCCGCCTCAGTCTTCCAAGTAGCTGGAACTACAGGTGTGCGCTACCACGCCCGGCTAATTTTTGATTTATTGTAGAGACGAGGTCATGCCAAGTTGCCCAGGCGAGTCTCGAACCCGCGGGCTCAGACAGTCCAGCCTCGGCCTCCCAAAGCGCTGGGATGACAGGCTGAGCCACCGAACCCGGCAGAGCATGGTTTTCAAACACACTTGAGCTCGTGCTTCATCAGTCAAGGGCAGGGCCATCTTGGTACCTTAGTCCGGTTTTCTGGAGTAAGGAATCTGGTTCCAACTCTTCGCTGTAGGTTCTTGGTTATTTCTACAGTCTCTGGGTAGAGACTGATAAATTATTGTACACAATACTTTTGCTTTTATTGTGAAGCAACAGATAGACAAACTCACAGTGGATCAGGAACGATAACCAGTGTTTCAAATGACCTTTAATTCATACTGTGAGTCAAATCCCTGCACAGTTGCTTTGTAGTGACATCATGAAGCATCCTTGTCTTGGCTCACGGGGTGGGGGGTGGGGTGGGCGTGGGGGTGGGGTGGCGTTCCATCCCAGGAAAAGGTCAACCAAGGAAACAGGTGGGCACGCTCCCGCTCAGAACGAGGACTGCTGAGGCTTCTGATGTTACAGGTGATCCTGACAGCCCTTGCTGCTCTGAGCCACCGTGAGGCGAGGCGAGGGCCTCAGAGGACGGCGGCTTCCCAGGCCCCCGTCTGGCGGGGAGCCCTGCTCTTTTTGCCCTGCCAGCCGCTGGCCCTGCTGTGTATTCACAGGTGCATCCGTTGCCCCCCTGCCTCGCATTCGGCACTGTTCCGGGCCTGGGAATGCACAGGCAAGCAGACTGCATCTCTGTCCTCCTGATGAGGCGCCTTCTGAGCGGGGACTCGAGGGAGCAGAGTCCAAGCCGTGTGACAGTTGGGGCTGCCTCCAGGGAGAGGCGCCAGGCAGAAGCCGTGGCTTGTGGGGACTGGAGTGCATGCAGTGCCACCCGGAATGGCTGGCGGGGGAGAGCGCTGGAGTGCGGTGGGGAGGCCAACCAGGGAGCGGGGAGCCAGACCCCAGAGGGCCTTGCAGACTGCGTGCCGGATGGCGGTCTCCGCAGCTCATGCCTCCAGATTTCCAGTGCTCTGAAGGTTTGACTGATGGGTCTGGATTATTTTAGCCTTCGAGAGTGAGCCCTGCAGGGAAACAGTACGGACAAGCAGCGAATGGCTCAGGCTGGAGAGACAAAGCTGAGTGGAAGCCCAGTGTCTCTGTCCCCAGCTGTTCGACCTTGGGCAGTGACTACGCCTTTCTGGGCCTCCATTGTCCTTATTTGTAAAAGGAGGCTACAGGGATTGCCTTCCTTGTAGGGTCAAGTGTCTGGAACAGTTTCGCCAAGTTAACATGGTAGTTAACATGGGCAGTGGGAAGACATCGATAGCATTCAGCATCGCCCTTTCCGAGCCCTGTGGAATGAGACCCTTCTGTGCATGCAGAATTCGTAAAGTAGGAAGAGAAACTGAAGAATAGGTGGAGATGAATCTGCCTCCCGCTCCCTCCCCGCCACATGCCCCGGCCAGTACAAGTGGTGACCAAATGGAGCGGAGTGTGGAGTGAGTGGGAGCCTGCTGGAAGCCAGGAGAAACATGCCTCCGTAGAAGGGTGAGGTCGGGGTTCCTCCTGGCATCAGCAGAGAGCACGCGGCATCCTCCCCAGCTGCCCTACGCAGGCCAAGCCCTCGAGCCCATGTTTTTGGTCAGCAGAAGAGATGTCATTATGTGTGCTAGACACTGTACTTGGGTGATACTTCCACTTAGAGATGGGAGAACTAGAGCTCAGAGAGAGTCAGCCATTTGCTTGAAGTTGCGTCACAAGTGAAACGCATAGCCTGTCTGCCTAATCCCAGGCAGGGTTACTCTCATGAACTGCAGCTAGTAACTTGGAGTACCTGAAGCCGTCAGTACTGAAGGCTGTGGAGAGTCTACCCGTGGGAAGAGGCCCAGTTGGGCCCAGATGGCCTTACAGTTGGCACAGGCTTGCCACCCAAGGGTAAAGAGTGTGGCAGTCGGTGCACGCCATCCTCATCCTCTGGGTTTGCGAATGGGTTGGCATATCATCTCATTGAATCACCTTCTGGTAACTATGGTGAGGAATTGGGGTGTTGCTGGGTTTTGAGAAAGTAAATGCTCAAGGGTGGTTAAGGACTTATACATCATGAATGTCAAGGTCACAGTCCAAATCCAGCCCTGCCCAAGTTCACTCTTCACTGGGCCTCTGCCCCAGCTGCCTTTTTCATGGAGTTAAGGGGAATAAGAGGCTGGTCTAGATGAGGTCTCTGTGTGTTAGAATTATCTGGGCGCTTTCCAGAAAATGCCCAGCCCCTACCCAGACCAGTTCAGTCAAAATCTCTGGCGGGGTCTGGGCCTCTCTAAAGCTCCCCTGGTAACTAGAATACACAGCCAGGGTTGAGAACCACTGGACATACGGATTTATTTGATTTCTTCTCATCCGGCTTACGTTTCCTTCCTACTCTGTGGGCCATTTGCCTGATTGAACCATTAGCTCATTTATTTTCCCTATTCCACAGACATAACAAGGTAGTGTGGCGTATTACTGAGCTGAGGAAGATCAAACAAGGATGTTGCCCTGTCGTGTTTCTCCATTGCAGCCCCTCCTGTCTGAGCCTCCTTGTTCCTGTGTTGTACGCACATGCCTGATGCCCGTCTGTCTCCCTCCATGCAGCATTTGTTCTGGAGGGCACAGCTTTGTTGGCCTTCCTGTTCTGTGTTCCCAGGGCCTACCATGTTGTAGGTGTGAGTAGATACCTGTCCAGTGAATGTCTCATGGTGGAGTCACAGAAACGTATGGTTATGCTGGCCTGGTTTCAGAAACACTCACCGAACAATCAGAATCGTTTGATCAGCATGGCATTCTTCTCTTACATACCTGACTGGCTGTGCTTTGATGGCCGTTACAACCTTCGAAGGGTTGGGAGACCTAACAGACCTAACTGCTCGGCGGATGATGAGGCGGGCGTGGTTTTTCCTGCCTGGGTCTTAATGGAATTTCCCCCTTTCCCTCTTTTCCCTTCTCCATTCACAATGATTAAGAAGGTCATGCAAATGCCAAGGGAGAGAGTGGTACAGAAGACTGTCCAGATGGTAAAGAAATTCCCAGTAATGAAGAACGTCTGTTAGATTTTAATAGGGTAAGTGGACTGTCCTCCTCGTTGTTCCCTTGAAAACGGCCGCCACCTCCACTTGCCCCTCTAGTCAGAAACCTGGGGGTCACGGGAGTGGCCCCTGCCCCTCCCAGGAGCCAGAGCTGACCCTTGGTCAGGGGCTGCGTCGTCTCCCACCCTGACCGTTGCCTCCAGGCTTCCTGAAGAGTCTCTGGCTCTGCCTCCTGCCTTCCGTGCTGCTGCCAGAGGACGCTCAGCACAGAGCTGGCCCTGTCGCTCCCCTTCGGAGCCGTGGTGGGGCGCCCTTTTCACTGTCCGAGAAGGCCCCAGGGGAGCCCTTCCTTCAGCGTGCTTGTCTTGCCTGTCCGGGCCTGTGCGAGACAGATTCCACCCTTGTCGTGTCCTTGCTGCCCCGTGTAGGACCCTTCTCGTTGCTACAGCTATAGTAGTCGGCCACTTGCGGTTTCTCGTGCCTGCCTCCCGACACGCCTGTGGGCACCTTGGAGGCGAGTACAGGGCAGCTGCCCGGTTTAGTCTTCCCCAGCAGGGAAGGGAGACTTCCTTTTCCTCCCAGTGTGGATTCTCAGTGTCGGTTCAAGTCCCGTGCCAGTTGTCTTCCCGACCCCTGTAGCGTCCGTGTCCATGTCCTGCTGCCCATCTGCCCGTCTGACTTCACACCTCAGGGCAATGTTCGAGGCCCCGCTATCTCTCCCCACCGTGCCCGGCTCACAGGGCCCTCCCAGCCTCTGGCCCCGAACTGAGACTCCTTCCGCAGCCCTCCCTCGCTCACCTTCCATGGGGGTCCCCTGCAGGCCTGAAGTTTCACCTCTGGGCCACCAACACTCGCTCAGACCGCTGCCCCTCTTCCGAATGGCGGTCCTGGTTTTGGCACTGCCCTTCCTGCCTCCCCTTGCTGTCCTCCTCCAGTCTCCTCTCCACACGGCACACAGAAAGGCCTCACAGGCAGCTCTTGTTTGGTCTTCACACCCACCCTGTGAGGCGCAGGTGCTGCCACTGTGCCATTTTGCAGAACAGACGACGGAGGCACTTTAAGATTCAGAGCCCTGTGTCAGAAATCACAGCGCCACATAGTGGGTGAGACCTGAGCACCTAGGAGACCCATGCTCCTAACATTGCCATCGCACCAGGCACGAAACTCCCTGCCGCGCCTGTAGGCCTTGTCTGTTTTGCCCCATCCACCTCCGGCCTCCTCTGCCTCTGCTCTTCCCTCTCCATATGGCTTTTCTGTGCGCCTGCCTCAGGGGTTCTCAACCAGGGACGGTGCTGCCACTTGGAAATAGGCTGGGGTGTTGCTAGTGACTGTGGCAGGGACAAGAGGAGCCTTGCTGGTGACTGTGACTGGGGCAGGGCTACTACGTGCATCTAGGGTCCTGGGGGCCAGAATTGCTGACCATCTGGTATCGGGGGACAAGCCCACACAGCAGAGCGTTGCCACCTCTGCACGACTGGTCTCTCCGAAAGAGAATGACCTTCCCGACACTCCCGTCGGAAGTGCTCTCTTGGCGTCTCTGGGGCTTCTCTGAGACCTGAATTCTGTTTGTTGGTTTACTTGTTCATCTTCTCCCCTGGAATGAGGGCCCCAGGGGGCATGGCGTGCCCATCCACCAAGGAGTCCCCAGGCCCAGCACAGTTTCTGGTCTGTAGTAGGCACTTGAAGACTTGATGAAAATTGAAGGATTATTTTATCCTACCCTAACATAGTCAATATTTTATCCAAGTGACTGCACATGGAGAATTAAGATTTTGGATCCTTCACGGATCTGGGAGGAGCGGTGGTTTTGCTTTGAAACGGTAAAACTCTTCACATTTTTTTAACTCTCCACAGGAAAACGATGCTTTGTTATTTCTTCTCTGCATATAAATAAAGACTATCTCAACCCCTTTGGGAAAAAATGCATCTCTTTGATCTGTTGAAAATTGTTTTAATCTCAGGTGTCTTCTGTTTATGAAGCAAGATGTACAGGAGAGAGAAATTCTGGAGTAAAATCCAACGGCTTCCGCAGAAAGATGTCTTCCAGTGCCAGCTCCGCCTCGGAAGACACAGGCTCAGAAGGCAGGGGCGGATGGGTAGACCCTAGCGAAGAGGAGCTCTTCTCTCGAACTCATCTCTAAGCCTGCAAAGTAGTGCAAATTGTTTTAAAAAATGATAAGTGATGGAAAATTACTCTTTTGTGAGGCCTGTTAACCTGAAAAAACAACTTAGGTTTCTTCTTCAATTAACTGATTCAGATCAGTAATTATCTTTCTCTTCTTGCTTATTTTAGAGTTGAGGACAGCTATCCTCTTGAAGATTTTTTTTCCCCAGCTGTTAAATTCCTGGCTATTTGAAATAGACTAGATTGTGTTGTCAAATCGAGAATGGGTGTGCATGTGCTTGTCTTAGAAGTATCACTGCTTTTTGCATCTCAGCTGCAGTTAATTTTCCTTCTAACTGCAATTATATCACTATGACCTTATCAGCATTGCAGTGTCCACAACACTTCTGCTATTCAGAGACTTTAGCTTCGGAACATTTAGGCTTTGTTCTCCAAGAACTTGGACATACATCCTTACCCTGCAGTGGCTCAGTGCCTTTCTGAAGGCGAGAGGGAAGCTTGGGTGACTCAGCTGCGGTCTTCATTCAGTAAAATCTCATGTGCATTGGAAGTAGGAACCACAAGGGTGTGCTTTTAGAGACTTACAAAATACTGTGTTTTCTATCTTAGACTTTTTTTTCCCCAAAAGTATCATGAAAGATACTGTGGTTTGTGACCTTCTTGCTAACTGAAGAAGCCAAGGATTTGGGTGTGGGGTAGCGTGTGAGGCCAAGCAGGGTGCGAGTGCACACCCTCCAGCCCAGCCTGTTCTCATACTGCAGCTACATTTACACCGAAACGCCATTCGGGTCCTTTGCGGTGAGTCTTACGGTGCATGGTAAGGACCTCAGTTACAAATTATTATTTTCTGGTGACCTGCATTGAGTTGAAGCCCCCAGAACTTGAAATTATAAACATTTGACATGCAATAAAGGCCACCTCATCACCCAAAGAAATCTTTGGCTGCTGCAGCTAGCTGCTCTTGTGGCTGTGATGTAGTATAGCTTATATCTTATTTTGTGTTTGAGAGGATGTTCTGGGCAAGTTCTGTGTGTGGTGGGTTGGGGCGGGTAGAGTAATGACTTTCCACATCCCTGTGTGATTGCTGTGCTGGTTGTTGCTTTGTGTGGCTGGCTTTCCAGTTTTACCCGGTGGACCCAGGGAGCCAGGACATCATGTCCCAGTCGTGTCTGTGCATGACGATCCCCTCCGCAAGCTTTCACGTTATGCGACAGGTTGAAGCTAGGAGGAGCAGTGTTTGTAAAACCTGAACATCTTAAATTGTTTTTCTTTTTTAACCAAGTCTTTTTTTTTTTTTAAACAAAAAACATCTAATCTGTGGAGTCAATTTAGCATGTCTGGAATATCAGGAACGGCAGAAAAGTCTGGTATGGACTAGACAGCTTTCACCACTAATTTTGGCAGGTGATAAACACATATAATTCATTGGCTGGGAGCTGAACTGGCTGCGAGATCTATGATTTGCTTTGAGCATCATCGGGATTTTGTTGCCTTTTTCTTAATGGATAACACCGTACCATCAGAGAACTGTGGCATCGTCGAGGTTCTGTGTGTCCTCGCTGAGAGAGACCTGACATGCCCACTGGGTTGATCTCACCACATGTTAGGGTTTATTTTTATACAGCACCTCTTTTGACACTTTAGGTTTGTGTGTGTGTGTGTGTGTGTGTGTGTGTGTGTGTGCGTGTGCATGTGTAAGGTTTTATGTTGCTGTTATTTATTTACAGACTTCAGATAAGTTTTTATGTATTTTTCTTTCTTCTGGAGCTTCCTAAAAATTGGTTAGCATCTGCACTGAAGTATGATTTAACAGCAAAGGCAAACGAAACATTGGAAGTTGTGAACTCCTAAAGTCACTACAGTGACGATTGTCCTAGAAGTCGTTACGCATGTAGCAGAGACCAAATAAATAGATTTCAGACACAACCTGAAGCACAGTTGGCTTTGGACAACTGCTGCTGTTGATCAGGAAAGGGCTCCAGGTGGCAGAGGCGCAGACTTCCCCAGACGTGGATGCGAAGATGCAGCACCTCCCACAGGGGAACGGGGTGGATCATAAACGGGCAAAGGGATGAACAGATTATGTATTTATTTGTTTTCATAGTTAAGTAGCTGGAGCTCAGAGGCTTCCAGCAACAGAGTTGAAAGTGTGGTTTTCAGTTTTGTGAATGGATGATCACAGAGAAAAAGCATTAAAAAAAGTTGGCAAACGCTGAAACGCACTGTGGTATGAAGCGCGTTGCATATCCATAGCACTGAAGTGTCAGTTTCCATTCCTGGGCTGAGATTATTTTCCCCGTGGTTGTACTGTTCTGATTTCACGTACACCAGAGTAACTGATTTTTTTGTTTTCTTGTGGAGTTAACACCAAATAAAAATTTTTAAAAAGCAGCTTTTTGTTTTTATTTATCATAGCAAGGATTCTTTCATAAAGAACTTCCTCTTAACCATGAGCGTCACTGGGAGACAGAAAGTGGCCAGGCCACGTTCGGGTGGGGTTCACTTCGCTCTCCTGACAGGCGTCGCTGGAGGTGCTGCTGTGCTGCTTGGCTGGAGGAGACAGTGGGCGGGGCCCGTTGAGAAGGGAGGTGACCCTCCCCGTCCCATCCCCAGCACCAGCACACACAGAAACTCTCACCCGAGTCTGGCGGAAAACACGGCGTTTTTGTTCCTAGGTGTGTTGTTCTGGTAACAAAGCAAAACTTTACATATGTTAACACGGTTGTTCATTTTTAAAAATCTGTTTTTAAAGAAGTACAAATGAAAATGAAAACTCGTGGCTGAGCTCGGTGGCTCAGCCTGTTGGAATCCCAGCACTTTGGGCGGCCGAGGTGAGAGGATCACCTGAGCCCGCGGGTTTGAGACCAGCCCGGCAACTTCGCAAGACCTCATCTCTGCAATAAATCAAAAATTAGCTGGGTGTCATAGTGTGCGCCTGTAGGTCCAGCTACTTGGAAGGCTGAGGCGGAAGGATCGCCAGAGCCCAGCAGGTCGAGGCTGTGGTGGCCGTGAGCGTGCCACTGCACTCCAGCCTGGGCGAAGGGGTGAGACTCCAACTCAAAAAAATAGGAAAACTCATATGTACTTTCATCACTGAGACAGTAACTGCTAACGTTTGTGTAAAACACCTCCAGACATCTGCATGTATGGTCTCTTTGAATAGATGCGTGCATAGTGGAATTTGCATTAAAGGGCGTACTGTACCTGTTCTTCTGGAACTTCAGAAATACTTTTTTACTCCAGTCTCTCTTCATGTCAATAATGATAGAGCAACAGTATTTCTGCAGCTGTATTCTTCCCTTATACAGATTTAAGATTCCTCTCTTATTTAGAATTTTTTTTGTTGTTTACAGTATCTGAATAACACTTCTGTAGTCATCCTTAAACACATACAAGGGGATTTCAAAAAGCTCATAGAGGGCCGGGCTCGGTGGCTCAGCCTGTAATCCCGGCGCTTTGGGAGGCCAAGGTGAGTGGATTGCCTGAGCCTGCAGGTTCGAGACCCACCTGGGCAACTTGGCGAGACCGCATCTCTACAATAAATCAAAAATTAGCTGGGCGCGGTAGCGCGTGCCTGTAGTTCCAGCTACTTGGAAGGCTGAGGTGGAAGGATCACCAGAGCCCAACAGGTCGAGGCTGTGGTGGCCGGGAG
>CAUYQG010020678.1:0-11900 GCA_963574415.1 Tarsius wallacei
TGGGCAACTTGGTGAGACCTCATCTCTACAATAAATAAAAAAATTAGCCAGGTGTGGTAGCGCATGTCTGTAGTTCCGGCTATTTGGAAGACTGAGGTGGAAGATCACCAGAGCCCAGCAGTTTGACACTGGAGTGACCATGAGCGGGTCACTGCACTCCAGCCTGGGCAACAGAATGAGACTCCAACTCAAAAAAAATAAAATAAGTTATTTTAATAAGATTTTATAACACCAGGATAATATTTTTAAAATCTGTCTTATTTTTAGAAAATGAAAACATGCCTTCACAATATCACAAAAATATGATAATGGGATATCTAAAAAATGTACAAAATTTCTACTCTGAAAATTAAAAATCTTCATTGAATGTAGTTAAAGAATACTGAAATAAATAGACTCATATTGTTTGTGGATTGGAAGATTCAATAGTATAAAAATTCCAAGTCTCCCAAATTCAATCTGAATCAAAATTGTACATTTTATGTTACACTTTTTTGTGTTGGTAACATTTTAAATCTTTCTTCTAGCTATTTTGAAATATACACTAAATTGTTAACTATAGTCACCGTACTATAGAGTTGAACCTGAAAACTTATATTCCTTCTGTTTAACTTTATTATTGTCCCATTAACCAGTCTCTCTTTGTTTCCCTTTCCCCCATACTCTTCTCTGCTTCTGGTAACTACCTTCCTACTCTCGACCTCTGTAAAATCAACTTTTTAAGCTCCTATATATGACTGAGAGCATGCAATATTTGTCATTTTGTGCCTGTCTTATTTAATCTAATATAACATCCTCCAGTTCCATTCATGGTGAATGTTTGAGTTGGTAGATACCTCAATTACCCTAATTTGATCACTACACACTATATACATGTATCAAAATATCACATGTATTCCAGTAATTTGTATAATTATTTGTATTACTATAACAATTATTAAAAATAAAGATAACTGTCTAAAAATTATACAAGCATTATCTTCCCACATCATGCTAATTATAGAATTTATACAGAAATGCAATGGCCAAGAGTAGCCAGGCCAATCTTGATAAAGAAGAAGAAAGGCAAAGAACTTAAACTTCCAAACAGAAAGGCCCATTCATTATACAGAGTGCATGAGATGCATTCTCCTGACACAAAGGTAGATAGCCGAACAGGGAACTGAATACAATCCAGAAACAGTTCCACATAATTACAGTTAAATGTTTTATGAAAGAAGTGAAATTACAGTGAGGAAAAGGATTTTATATTTTTAACTAACACATGGTACTATTTCAATGCGTGTAAAAATGGAATATAGAAAAAAGGTATTTCTTCTATCTTTCACACCATCCACAAATCAGGCTTTAAGAGGAAAACATATTGATGATATCAGTAGAGCAAACATGTATAAAAGAGGACGCAAAATTTTTTTATCCACAGAAGAAAAAAAAATGACACCTTTTAACTTTATTAAATTTAACAAGCCCTCTTTTTTTTCTTCTTCTTTTTTTTTCTTTATTTTATTATAAAGGTTCGGAGTACAAGTCAGGATTAGGTACATAAGTAATGTATATGCAAGGGAAATTTGTGCCTTCAACTGGTCCTCATTTACCCTGGTTTAGGATCAGGTACTGCTGGAAGCCATCCTCAGAGGCCTTCACGTTGACAGGGTCTGGAAGGTCGAAGACCCCAGGTTGCAGGGCAACTCTGGGCAGCTGTTGGCCCTACTTCTTCTATCTCCACTCTCGATTTAGCCACTGGAAACCTGGAAGTTGGAAGACGTAAAGAGCTCTATATGGGAGAAATAATTTTTACCAAATAGTAGTGTTTAGTAAACGAAGGATTTGTTTTGTTAGAAGTATACTCTTCTTTAGGGCACTCTTGGCTTTCCTTTCCTTTGTTAAGGAGACTTACATTTCTGGTTAGAGATTGTGACTAAGGTGACTTGAGCCCTGGAGGCCTTTTGTTTTACAAACGTTGAAGCCCTTTCTCCCTGACAGGGGATAATTGACGCAGATTGTAAATACCAGGTGTGACATTATAGAAAGCGAGTCAGTCCAACTTGTGGTTAAGAAACCCTGAGAATGTTGTTTTACCCCAGTTAATTGCAATTTGCTGTGTGAAGGCTTACAAATCAATGTGACAATTATAGTGCTTAGAACTCGGTAGTGATTTATAATGTAACGGCTGTAGAGATAAATAAGTTTTGTGTGGACATTGAGAAATGGTAATCATTAGAAAATGTTAGGAGTTTACAAAATTTATAACTAATGTTAAATTTTAGAATAATGATTTTTAAGGTAAAACATTAAGAGAATTTGTAACTCATTGTATGTAGATAAGAAATGACATTCGGAGATAACATCCAGGGCTGAAGATGACATGTTTGATGTTGCAGTTTTAGAAAGTAAACGGGACGTCATTATGGTTCAGAGAAGAAAATCGACAGAACCCCATTAGGGTTTAAGTAAAGATCAAAACAGAATGGACAAGAAATTTTTTAAACTGGGAACTGATTAACTCTGAAACAAAAAACATGCTTTTGCCTTAAGCCGAGATCTAGGATATAAAAAGGAGTTGTAAAACACAATAAAGTGGCATCTGTCCTGCTTACAACAGAGTCAGTGTCCATTTTCTCTCCACGCCGATGCCGTTCCTCCTTCAGGAATCTCTGACCTGCTGGAGCTGGACTCTGACAAAGTACCTTATATTACATCCCCCCACCTTCCTCCCTCCTCTGGCAGTATCTTACAACTGCCAATCCCTCCCTTGTGCTACTGTGACTAATGTTCAGATCTCAATTATGAGTGAGAACATGTGGCACTCAGTTATTTGTTTCTGTGATAGATCCCTAAGAATGATTGTTTCCAATTCCATTCAATTTGCTGAGAAGTCCATGATTTTGTCCTTCTTTATGGATGCATAACATTCCATCATGTATATGTAATGCATTTACTTTCTCCAGTCTATAGTCAATGGCCAGTAGGGTTGGTTGGTTGGGTATTTTTGCTATTGTGAATAGTGTGCTATTGTGAATGCATGTACAGGTGTCTTTTTGTAGAACAATTTGTGCCAGATATATTCCCAGGAGTGGAATTGCTGGATCATATGGAAGGTTGATTTCTAGTTCCTTTAGGTATCGCCACACTATTTTCCTTAGAGGTTGGACTAGTTTGCACTCTGGTCAACAGTGTAGAAGTGTCCCTTTTTCTCCATGCCCATACCAGCTTCTACTGAATAAACCTTCATTATCAAAAGTCATATAAGGGAGTGAAAGTTCAATCCTGAGAGATAATATATTTATAAGAAATATATCTGGGCTGGGCTTGGTGGCTTAGCCTGTTATCCTAGCACTTTGGGAGGCCGAGGTGAGTGGATTGCCTGAGGCTGTGGGTTCAAGACCCACCCGGACAACTTGGCGAGACCTCATCTCTACAATAAATCAAAAATTAGCCAGGCGTGACAGCATGCATGGTAGCACTTTGAAGCCTGAAGCAGAAGGATCGCCAGAGCCCAGTAGGTCAAGACTGCGGTGGCCGGGAGCATGCCACTGCATTCCAATCTGGGTAACAGAGTGAGACTACAACTCAAAAAAAAAAAAGGAATATATCTGGTAAAAAACATGTATTCATTATACACATGCACACTCATACACACACACATATACACACATACAGATACACGTGTATGTATATATACAAACATGACTTTTGCAAATCAGTAAAAAAAGAAAAGAACACTCAAAGATTGGTCAAAAAAATTAGCAGACATATCACAAAGGGGACATTTTAATAACTAACAAACCTATGAAAACTGCTCAACTTTAGTAATAGAAAATACAAATGAAAAATATAATGAAATACTACTGTATTCACAGCAAAATAGACAAAATAGTAAAGCTAAAACTATCAATTTTATAGAAGATGTGAAGCTATCATGAATCTCATGTACTGTAGGTGGGTGTATAAATTGGTAAATTGGCACAACCACTTTGGAAAAGTTTTGGGGGCAGTAACTAGCAAAGTTGGACACACACACACACACACACACTTTCAGATGCATTTCACTATTATATGTGTTATTCAAAATGATGCATATGTGTGTAAATTATAAGACACATGCTAGAATGTTCAAAGGAGCGTTATTTGTAATAGTCAACAACTGGAAACTCCCCAAGTACCAATCAATATTAAATTCATAGTAGTAAAATACTTTACAACAAGGAGAATGAGCAATCTACAAATTATAACAATATTGATGCATTACATGCACAAAATGTTGAGCAAAAGAAGCCAAACACAAAAGACTATGTACTGTGTGATTTCACTCATATAAAGTTCAAAAGCAGTCAAAAATAATCTAGAAATGAGGGCAATATTTATCCAGGAAAGCCCAGTGTCTGGAATAGAACACAAGGAGAGTGTGTTGTTGCGGGTAATGGTCTATTTCTGGACAAGTGTGCTGATTGCACAGAAACATCCAGTTTGTGAAAATCCATGAACTTTGCATTTATAGGTGCATACAGTTTTCTAAATCTGTATTATGTGTCTATTTGATACATCCTAAAGTATGTGCATTTTTTAAAAAAACTTATCAGCTTATTGAGCTCTAAGAGGTAGAATTAATCTTTGGCGAGGTAAATCCAGTGCATGCTGCATTGTATTTCCTTGCTTTCTCCGAATGTAAAACTATAGTGTGATAGTGCAGTCAGTTACTGTGAAGTTGACTGAGTGAATGTGGTTCTTCCTCTTACAGTATGAGCCTTCATGATGACACCAAATCTGCCAGGACACAAATATTCAGTTGGCTGAGGAACAACACACTTAGATCTTTCTTTCCCTTATAGTCAAAAATCAGAATAACAATACACATCTCAATATTTCCCTCTAGTGCATATTGTAAGGTGCAGTTAAATCTGCCAACTGCTATTCTTTTGTTCTGAGCTAGATCATCTTCATATTTCTTCAGATTATTGCTCTTGTTTATGTTTTGCAAAATAGAAGACAGTTAGACAGTTATAGATGAGAAAAGAAGGGTTATTATTCCCCTAGAAAGGGGGCAAGCAACATCAATGTAGATATATTTATTAAATAAGAATTCAAGGCTGATGAATCCTGCTTGCAGTAAGCAGCTACTTTCATCTCTCACCATAAGCAGAGGGGAAAGCCACAGTCCTCATTTTCTGTCTCAACTGAACAGATATCCCAGCTGCCAGAGAATGTCAAGCCATCCCATTTTAGCATCATTCTCTTTCATGAAAAAACAAATGGAAGTTTAAATCAGAGTAAAATGTGGCACCCTGTGAGCCATCTCCAGTAATTTGGCATTGTTATACATACTCCTACAACAATATTGGAAGCACTGTGCCGTGAAAATGTTGAGGTTTGGGGTCTCGGCCCAGTGCTGTCACAAATTAGTCACTCAACCTTGCTGATTACCCAGACTGGGCCTCAGTTTCCATATTTGAAAAAGAACTAAAATTTAGAATAAAAGATCTCTAAGTCCTGTCTTCCTTTGACAAGTTTGAAAAAGAAAAGCATATTTGTATAGCAACATGCATATTACTAAATTATTTCCCATGTGAGAGAAGAATCATGCTAGTAAAATTAAGCTACCCCTCTGGGTTCCAGATGTCTAATAGGCATTTAATGCAAGAGTAGTAGTATTGTTGCCATAATCTGTTCAGGGTTTTCTGTCTGCCATCTAATGATGATGGACAGCTTTAAAAATTCAAAAAAAAGTCATGTGTATTGCACTTTACTGCATATTTGGTTTCATGGATGAATATATTTTTCTCACTTGCCTTACAGAGACTGCAGAATATAACTGCATGTTTTTCAGACATATATGGGCAAATGCTGTTCAATGAGCACTCTCTATCCTCTTTTCCTGTTTGCTGGTATCATTCCCTAACCAGTAGAGTGACCTTGGGTAAAGCACTCAATTTTTCTGTGCTTTGGTTTCCTGTTTCACTTCTTAATAAATATTTTTAGGTCAGTGTTTCCCAAAATGTGTGTAATAAAATACATTGATACCCAATATAGTTCTGTGGTCAAATAAATCTGGGAAAGCATTTGTTCAGTATTACCTATATTTTTTACTTAGAAAGTAGCCATTAATATTTTAAATGCCCTTAAATGTCTTGTGGTACAGACATCTGCTTCATCTTATTTCACAAAATTTATCTCTGGTTCATTTGTTGAAGGAATGTTTTATTTTGGCTGACAATCATTAATAATAATCCCTCAGAGGAAGGGATCTAATCAACTTTCTTTGGAATACCCCATACTTGAACATCTCCACTATCTCTCTTGGTTCATATTTCAATGTAATATGGAATGATAGTTCTCTAAATCTATTAAAAATTTGGTAAAATGAGCTTAAAATCAATCTTCTTCATTCTAAATTCAATCTTGCAATGACCATTGTGTGACCTGAATCAAAATTATAATTGTTTTTCCTACTAATCTTAAACACAAAGTGTGGCAATGCTAATAAGTGTTCTAAGATATCTTTTGTATTCCATGTTTCTTCCAAATCCCTGATCATCCAACTAAATCATTGGCTGTAAACCATGAATCAACATATAATCACAAGTTTGCCCATTTCTCTTTCCAAGAAAAGAGCACAATCAGATGTAGTGTGAAGGTCCACCCACTTGGAAGATTTCCCTTCAACATTGTCCTTCAGCCCCAAAGAGGGACTGTAGTGCTACAGCCATCTATGTTAGGGTAGTACCTTCATGTTCTGAAGAATTATCTGTAAACCATGCCTGAGTCTTTTCTTCCTCTTTCAACTGATCATACGAAATTCCCCATGGAGTCACAGGTGTAGAACTGGAAAGAGACCAATGTAGCAAGAGCAGGAACCATGAACATTTGGACCACTTCTTTATGTAGGTTACTTGTGCCTTCAGGACCTGCTTTGGATTGATCATGTACATACGATTTCCATTTTGATGATGGAGTGTTACTGTGCATGCTCAGTTTTATGGATTGATTTGTCAGGTAATGCCCAGGTCATGATGGGCAACCTGAGTATCATGGTAATTTAGTGGACCAGGGTCAAACATTTCATCTCTACCAAGGTCCAGTAATGAGCCAAGAGCTCAAAAAGAGAATAGTTACTTGAAGTTGATGGCAGGACCATGCTATGAAATCCTAAAGTATCACGCTCTGATTCAACTGTAGGGGCCTGACAAAGGCTCCAAACAGAATCCCTATCTACCACTGACACTTCAACTCCATAGGGTTTGCTGGATCATCTGACCCAAGTGGCAGAGTACTTTTCACAGCAGTTTGGACCTGTTGCTAAGTCTTATTTTCCCCACTTTGCCTCGTTCTTGCTTCTTATAAGTGGTCGATTAGGAGTATGCAGGGCACGTATCTTGCCTATTTCTATGAAGAGTTCACACCGTGGACTATCGGTGCTCTCTTTATTGGTGGAATTAGGGTCATTAGCACCTTTAATCATATTATGATTATGCTAGAACCTCAGAACAAATTCAAAGAACTTATTCTTAAATTCTGTCCTCTAGAATGGCTCTTGATACCAACTGGAGAGTAAGTCTCTGTCTGAGAGAGAGAGAGAGAGAGATTATAGAAGTTGGCTCATATAGTTATAAAAGTTTTTTCAAACAGTCAAAAAGTCCAGAGAGTGCCTATAAGAAGCTCTGATGTCTGAGGACAAAAGAAGATAGATGTCTCTCTTCAAATAGAGAAATAATAAATTCACCTTTCTTCCACCATTTTTTCTATTGAAGCCCTCAACTGATGGCCTCCTACATTGTTGAGGGTGATCTTCTTATTTAGTCTACCTATTCAAATGCAAATATCTTTCAGCAACACTTTCTTTTTTTCTCTCTTTTAATTTTTATTTTTAAATTGTGGGGTGCAATTCGGGGTTAGGTATACAAATGTTCATCGTGCAAGTACTCTTACTGATGAGGTGTGTCCCCCGCCTTCCCCAGGTGGATATCAACTACTGTCAATCCCAGCTATCCCTCCCACTCCCATCCCCACAGTTTCCCACTACTTTCAGTTCCTTTCCTACAGTAATATTTTTCACAGACACACTCAGAAATAATGTTTTACCAACTATCTGGAAATTGCTTAGTCTAGTAAGTTGGCATGTAAAATTAACTATTATACAAATATATAAAGAATACATTTATAAAAAATAAAAATAGTGTGCATTACTGAATACACCACCAAAACACCAAGATAGAGAAATTTGCATATGCTTCCTTGACTACTGTAAGAAGTAAATGTTAGATGATGTTGGTGTTTTCTCTACCATATGTATTTTTTGTATGTTTATTACTTCTTTATGGATGTCTAACAAAATAAATTATTGTTTTGGCATGTTTTTAAGTGTTATATGTTTATTAAATTGCATTTGTTTCTGTATTCTTATGTAATATGCCTTTTGTAGTCAACCTTACATTAGCAAATAAAATCATGTTGATACACACAGCTTTCTGGATGCCGTGATTTGCTGCTCTTATTTTCTTTTCAGAACTTTAGAACTGAGCTGCTATTTCCTTCAGCAGCTGGGTGCCATTGCTTTCTGCTGAGACCCTCTTCAGGTATTTCCTTCCTAGAAATTGCTTGTAGCCAAAGAGATACACCTTGTCTAAGTTATACGTCCCCAGGAGCAACTATCCAATTGCTAGTAAGTAAAGCTACGAGACATGACTCCTTTGCTTGAATTTTGACTGACATTTGAAAGCTATCCCCATTTCAGTGGTCCACATAGGATTACCTAGGATCTTTGTTCTAATTGCCTCATGTGAAATATCCCTTTCTGCACAACCCTGCTTCATTTATTCCTTCATAAGTGTTGTTCTCAAGAACAATCACTAATAAACTTTCTGTGTGCAATGTATGAGTCAAAGTCTGCTTTCGGGAGAGCCCAGTCTTAGATTATGTTTTTCTACTTAAGTTATTTGTCCTATTCAATAGTGTTCCATTGTACAACCATACCACAAATTATTTATCTATTGTACTATGGATGGGTATCAAGATTGCTTTTTAATTTAAATATTGAACATTATTATAGATCTCTCTGTGTACATATGTAAGTAGAATTATCTAGGAGCATCTTAGAGATGTAAGATAGGTTATAGATTTTCTTATTCTAACTTTAAAATGGACTATGAGGTAACCCTTCAACATTGTTGTGCAATTTACATTACTAACACTATCTCTTAGAGCTTTGAGCACTGAGTTTTATCAGGATATTCTGTGCTGCCAAACTAGCCCAAGTGCTGTACCTCAGTGCCCTTAAGGGATCTTTGGTGTCTATTCAAGGACAAAGGCTTTGTCTCCTCTTCATCCAATAGGATTTCTATTCTTCCACTACAGCTGTATTACTTGTGGCCATTGTGTTTTCTCAGTGTCCAAGGTGTAAGAATTCCTTTCTTTTAACCTTCAGCTGCTTAGAGCCTTTTAATTATATACGTGAGTTCTAACATAATTGAATTTTGCTTTTAAGACCAAGAAAATGGTTTTGCTTATCTAAATACTATCTGTGTATTGGAATCTAATTCATATGCTTCTTTTCTTCTTGTGTTCTGGCACCCTTAATATCCTGTTTGTGAGATCATAACATTGCAATAACATTGCTGTTAACATTCTCTGGTTTGTGTAATAAACTGGTTTCAACTTAGTGACCCTTATCTTCAATTTATTAATATTATAGTTTTTACAATATAGTTTATTAAAACAATTTGAACTCTGCAGTAGTCAGACTATACTTCAAAGAGAAACCACTGTTAATTGTTTAAAAATTTACTGCCTAAAATAGACCATTCTCTCTCAGAGCTGGCATTACTGATTTTTTTCTTTACAATTAATTTTGTTTTTGGAGTTTTAATATCAATTGATCACCCCTACAGATGAAGTGGGAATTTATAAAAGGTTTGAATAATTTTTGTTTTACATTTATATTTACATGTACTTACATTAGCCTTCTCCAAATAAGAATTTAAGTTTGCTAGTAATTTTGTCAGAAATTTAAATAGATGCAAGTGTCAATTAAACAAGTGATTCCCTTTATATGTGACCACTACCTAGAGAGTAGAAACCTCTCTTCCCATGTCACTAGAGATGTGGTAGATGTAGGCCAGGACTCTGGATTTCCTCCTGATGCCTTGTCTTTACAGTTTGTTGTGTCCTATAGTTGCTCTTCTGAACTTTTCTTCCCCTGGCATGTATGCTTACTTGCTTGTACGTCTATATAAACACCTGGATCATGGCATTGGTCACAGAGACTTTGTACATAGTTCCTTTTCCCTTCTTTCTTCTTTTTTCACTTCATTCTTCTTGTCTCACTCCTTGCTGCCTTCACAATTGTACCCAGGGTCTAAATGCAGCTTAGAGAGTTAGCAGAAGATAAAGAAACCTCAAGGTGAATATACACTCAGCCAAGAAAATCATGAGGGACTGACTGGATGACAACACAGCATTTTCTAAATTCAGGGATGAAATATTTATGTTCCATTTTGCCTGCCCTGCTGGGGCAAAATTTGCAGCCCAGAGAAGGAAGAGGATGTTTTGAGAACTCACAAAGACTCACAGACTGTCCTCTGCCACAGTCTCCTTGTCCACCTCCTAGTACTCAGCTCGGAGCAGATTTAGCACCTGAGGAATTTCTGCATATTTGCTGGGAGGGCTTCTTATCTACTGAGATTTTCTTTTCTATTCCCTGCCATTTCATTCCACTCTTCAAACAAGAGAAAATGATATTAGGACCCAAACATTTTCTTTTCTGAAAACTGTGCAGCCTCCCTGGGATGGATCTTTGTACTGTCACTCACTTGCTATATGATTTGGGAAAGGTTATTCAGTCTCTCTGAACCTTAATTTTCTTATCTTTGAAACACAAATAAACTCCTATCCAAAGGGTCATTGGAAAACATAAAGTATATGTATGAAAATGTCTGATATATAGGAAGGTTTTCATAAGAATTTGCCAAAGTTAATATCTCACTCTTCTGCTCAAGAGGCAATAGTTATGGATCCAAATTCCTTTGCCATTTGTCTTCTTACACAGGCATCCACAATCCCAGATTATACTTACCTGATCTTGGATCCCATATTTTCTCAATATACATGTTGCTCTCTATTGGCTAATCACCTTTTTCTGTCTTGCATGTACACTATGTTCCCTTCCACTCATTACCTTGACTAATCTTCCCCCTACAGGACTTGCCTTCCATGAGTTTGCTACACACACACACACACACACACACACACACACACACACACACAAATTGACAAGGCCACAGAATCTGGTCACTTTAATTGGTCATGAATTTATTTATTTATTTATTTATAATTTTTTTTATTATGGTATTATGGGGTACAGTTAGGGGTTGGGCATACAAAAATGCTTCATTCAGGCACCCTTGATGATAAGAGGTGTCTCCCCATCCCCAGACAGATATTTATCACCATTAATCCCATCGCCCTCCCCCCACATAGTTTCCCACCACTGTCAGTCATTTTCTTGTGGTAGTACGTTGGATGATCAAGGTCTACTATATGAGTGAGAACATGTGATACTTAGTTTTTTGTTTCTGTGAGAGGTCACTCAGTATTATGAACTCTAGTTCCATCCAGGTTGCTACGAAATTCATGATTTCATTCTTTCTTATGGCTGCGTAGTATTCCATTGTGTATATGTACCACATTTTTTTAATCCTGTCCTCTTCTGATGGACAGCATGGTTGCTTCCAGGTTCTTGCTATTGTGAACAATGCTGCGATAAACATACGTGTGCAGGTCTCTTTTTTATAGAGTGATTTGTGTTCTTCAGGGTATATTCCCAGTAGGGGGATTGCGGGGTCATACGGGAGGTTGGTGTTTAGAGCTTTTAGGAATCGCCACACTGCTTTCCACAGAGGTTGCACTAG
>CAUYQG010020684.1:0-28308 GCA_963574415.1 Tarsius wallacei
GAAGGACATACCCTCATGGAAATTGGAACTGGCATCCAATTCCTGAACAAAACCCGAAACCCACAGGTCATAAGAGAGAAGATAGACAAGTGGGACCTCATTAAACTGACTAGCTTCTGCAAAGCCAAAGAAACCATCAAGAGAGCAGGGAGACAGCCTACAGACTGGGAAAAAGTATTTGCCAGCTCCAGGTCTGACAAAGGCTTAACCTCTTGGATTTACAAGGAACTCAAACGTGCTGAAAAGAAAAAAACAAACAATCCCATTACAAAAGGGGCAAAGGATATGAATAAACACTTCTCAAAGGAAAACATCTAAGCAGCCAACAGACATATGAAGAAATGTTCAACCTCACAAATCATCAGGGAGATGCAAATCAAAACCACCTAACTCCAGTCAGAATGGCAATTATCAATAACTCAAAAAATAACAGTTGCTGGAAAGGGTGTGACGAAAAGGGAACACTTGTACACTGTTGGTGGGAGTGCAAACTAGTGCAACCTCTGTGGAAAACAGTATGGAGATTCCTAAAAGCTCTAAATATTGACCTCCCATATGACCCTGCAATCCCCCTACTGGGAATATACCCTGAAGAACTCAAATCACTCTATAAAAAAGATACCTGCACACGTATGTTTATTGCAGCATTGTTCACAATAGCAATAACCTGGAAGCAACCACGCTGTCCATCAAAAGAGGACTGGATTAAAAAAATGTGGTACATATACACGATAGAATACTACACAGCCATAAAAAAGAACAAAATCATGAATTTCGCAGCAACCTGGATGGAACTAGAATCTATAATACTGAGTGACCTCTCACAGAAACAAAGATCTGAGTATCACATGTTCTCATTCATATAATGAACCTTGAACATCCAACGTATTATTATAAGAAAATGACTGACAGTGGTGGGAAACTATGAGAGGGGGAGGGGAAGGGAGATGGGATTAATGGTAGTCAATATCTGTCTGGGGATGGGGAGACACCTCTTATCAACAAGGGTGCCTGAACAAAGCATATTTGTATACCTAATCCTTAAGTGTATCCCACAATATCATAATAAAAAATATTGATTATTAAAAAAATAAAAATAAATAAAAAAGATAAAGTTCTTTTGGTATTGGATTATGCCCCTGGCTACCCAGAACACTACAAGTTCCACATCAGAGGCGTCCTACTTGCTTTCAAACACAATATTGTAAATTCAGTCTCTAGATCAGGGATTTATAAGGACCTTGAATCCTCATTACACACCGTACTCTATAGAAAGGATTGTCAATGCTATGGAATAGAACCCTGATAGAGAGAACATCATGAAAGTCTGGAAGAAGTCTTCAATATTGAAGATATCATCACGGTTATAGAAAAAGCTATGAAAGCCACCAAGTCCAAAACAATAAATTCCTGCTGGAGAAACTGTGTCCAGATGTTGTGCATGATTTTACAGGATTTATGACAGAACCAATCAAGGAAATTATAAAAGAGATTGTGGGTATGGCAAATAAAGACAGGGGAGAGTGAAGGGTTTTAAGAAATGGACCTTGGGAAAATTCAAGAGCTTATAGACACCTAATTAACAGCTAATTAACAAAAGATGGCTTGATAGAGATGAGTGCTTCTGAATCAGTGTGAAATGATGAGAAAAAAGACATAGAGGAAGCAGTTTCAAAAAAAATGAATTGACATTAGACAGTCTGGCAGAAGGATTCTAATTATTCAAGACTGCTTTTACCTTTCTATGATATGAGCACTGAAACTGAGGTAAATGATGGAAGACGGATTGGTACCATATAGACACATTTTTAGAGAAATAAAAAAAGCAAACAGTCAGATAGAGATTATAATGTATTTTTATAAATCTATCTGAGCGTGCCCTGCCTCTTCTGCCTCCCCTTCCACCTCCTTTACCTCTTCCTCCTCTGCCATTAGTGAGACAGCACGATTAACACTTTCTCCTCCTCCTGAATTTACCCAACATGAAGATTATGAGAATAAAGACCTTTATGATAATCCACTTCCACTGAATGAATAGTAAATACATTTTTTCTTATGATTCTTAACATTTGTTAATAACATTTTCTTTAGCTTACCTTATTGTAAGAATACAGTATATAATTCATATAACTTACAATATATGTATTCATTGACTTTTATGTTATCAGTAAGGCTTCTAGTCAAAAGTATACTATTAGTTGTTAAGTTTTGAGGTAGTCAAATTTATTTGTGAATTTTCCACTGCACAGGGGTGTCAGTGCCCCTAACCCCTGCATTGCTCAAGGGTAAATTGTACTTCACCAGAGCTCTTCATGTGTGGAAGAGGCTTTGTTGGGCCTGTGTTACCATTAGAGCAGTTTGTTTTTACTTCCTGCCAGATGCTGGTTTTTAACCTTTCCTTCACAGATGTTTATAATAAACGTTGTGCACCTCAAACCATGTCTCAGTATCTGCTTCCAGAGAACCAAACCTGTGACAGCTGTACCACAGTAAGAACTGATAATGAAGAAATAATCAACATCAGCACCCCTCCCATCCGTCCTTCCTCTGGCACATCTTCAATCCAAAATGTAGGAACTTTTGTCATAGCTGCCTTTGTTTACTTAGAGACAGTTCTTAGGAAACTGCAATAGTACAGTGTTGTCAGTAAAGTGGCACATTTATAGATCTTCAAAGTCCATTTACTTTTCCAGCCATCTGTAGTAGAATGTTTAGTGACTTGCAGGGTGCTAAAAGTTCACACACATGCACATCCAATACTTGCCTTAGTGGTCAACTATTTATGGGAGTCCCTACATTCCTTTTACTAAATGTTATGGAATATTTTATTCCAAGCCTTTATACTTTCTAACGGAAATGTGATGCATTTCCCAGCAAACACAGAGACAGATAGACTGAAGCCTTGATTTATAATTATCAAGCAGTTGAAAGGTGAGGTAATTGGTTAGGCAGATATTTTGGGGAGTTGGTAAGGGTAATGGGAAAGAAACTTTGAGAGAAAACAAATTAGACTCTACAGTGGCATTGGAGAGGAATAGAAGACCTTGGAAAACAGGGAGAGGTTTCCAAAAGAGAAGAAAAAGTGAAAGCTTTGAATTGGTTCTAAGATATAATTCCTAGTAACTGAACAGCTTATTTGACTAGTGAATTGAGGAAATCATCATCAGTTATGGAAAAAACAACTTGGAATTAAACTTGCACAAATTTTTAAAGAAAAATATTTGTTTAAACTATTAGTTTTACAAATGCAAGTGATTCTGTGGTTTGCCATAATAACATGCTGCTGCAGAGATTCACAGTATTGTTAGTTTTTATTGACATTTCTCTCCATGTTGATAAAGAGTACTTGGGAATAATAAAGGGGAAATAGCCTGGACCTGTGAGGAAAGAGAACTGACGTGGAAGACGACAGATTCTTGCTATGTGTTCCAGTTCTAAAATTCTGAATCTTAGTCAAGTTTTTAAGATCTCCCTCAACACAATTTGTATTATGGGGTGGCAAGGTTCACAGCTAATGCTGGAGGGATTTATTGGAAGGAAAATTATACTGTATAAATTCCCATTCTTCTGCATATTTTTATACATACGAAATAAGTTAAAGCAAACCTTTGCACAAATATGTGCCAAAGTATCATCTTCCACTGAAAAAAAGAGCTGGGTTTCTGGGAGACTGGGCATAAATTATATTCACCTTAGTGACTGATGATGATTGGGCATATGAGCTTACTATATATAATATTAAATTTAAACCTTTGTAAATGAGGTGAAATAATTTTATTTCTCCTTCATCAGTTATTACCTGAGTCTGCTCAGTTGCATGGAGTTTAACAGTGCTATTTTTCTCATTCCAGAGTTGTGTTTGTGCAAAGAAAACAGAAAGTTTAAGAAATTCACAGGAAAAAGGTAATCAAAAATTAGATAAAGAAACAGGTCTAGAGAAGAAACAGAAGAAAAAGCAAATTCTGCCATCCAAAAAGAGTAAAATGTGTTATCAAGGCAGAGATTGTGTCAGGTTCATTACTGTGTCCCCAGTGCCCAAGCAATGCCCAAAACATAGCAAGCTCATAGCAAATATTTATTGCTTAAATCAATTAATCATAAGTTAATCATTTTTGCTTAATAAGTATGGTTGAAACATTTTAATTTTATATGTCCTCCCCTAAAGTTCACCAAATATAATGGAATTATATTATTTTGCTGCAACAATTATTCTCCATGGATATAATTTGACAGGAAATCTAAAGAACAAAGGCCATAATGGCAGATAAACAATTTGAAAGCTTAGCCTCCAGGTAGAAAATTGAAATATCCCAGAGTCAGGTATTCTTTCAACAAAATATATTTGTGTGAAATGGTCATACTGGTTTAATATTTCTCATTAGAAATATGCATTTAATTGGTTGTAGAGTAAAAAATACAAAACTATTCAATAAAATGGTTTGTTTTTTTCTTATTTGAAAGGTATTTCAATTATAAGTCTAGTAGCTTGCTAAAAAGTTTGAGAAAAACCCACAGCAAAACAAGAAGTAATACAAGAATGGGTCTGCAGAAACACTAAGTACAGCACACTCATAAGCAACCTTTAGCTGATGATTGAGTAAGAGGATTTTTCCACCAAGAGAAGTCTGTCTACAGCAAGGTGATGACTCCAAATAGCCCAGATTACAGGGCTTCAAAAATCTGTTTCATGTGATTTTTATACGAAGGTTTTAATTAAATATATTCAGGGAACTTAGAGAAATCTTGAGCCAGAAACCAAAGTCAGAAAATATGTCTATTATTTTCCAATGACTTTGAAGGAATTAGTTATGGTAGACAACTTAGGGTAAAGAAGTCCCCTCACCCCCTCCCCTCCCCAGACTCAGTTTACTCTATATAAGAACTACCACTAAACCAAAATGAAAGGTTTATTCATTATGGCTGAAAATGCCAATTATATCTCAGACAAAATGACACAGACTTAGTCTTTTTCTTCATATCAAAGCAAGCTGTTATTTTTAAAAATGGTTTTAGTCAATAATCATATATTTTTACTTCAAGTTGCACTTCAATGAAATAGAGTACTTCAAAATGATCCCCAAACATCATTAAAGTGATTATAACTTGCTTCAAACATAGAGAAATAGAGATTAGGACAAGTTGTGTGATTTGCCACATATTCCACTGCTCAGAAAAGGCAGAAACAGCAATTTTCCAAGTAAGTAAGTTAACCACTGGGCAGTGTTATTTCTATAGTGAAATTCAAACTCTGTGATAAAGCAAAGAACTCATAATAGAAAAAAATAATTGTTTACTTATCTGCCATGTGTTAGGAAGGCAACTACCAAAATATGTTCAGTGGAAAAAGTTCTCCCTAAATAGGGTTGTATTGCCAAAACCTGTGAATTTCACTATATTGTGCTACATAGCATATTAGGTTTAAACTAATGTAAGTTAGCATACTGGGAATTCTAAGAAGTTCTGTAGTAAATAAACCTGTTTAACTTTGTTTAGCAGATTGATTTTCGAACATACTTTGAATTTCTTTCATATATAACCTAATGATACTCTACAAAACACTGATAAATACTGTGAATTTGGAGGATCAAAACATGAATAATATCTTTGGCCTCTACATGGTCTGGTTAGAAGGTCAGATAAAAATACAAATCATTATAGTGAAATGTAAACAACACTATATTTAAAAATGCACAAAGAACTAAAGTGACTAATTTTGCCTAAGGCTCAGGGAAGGTTCATGACGGTGGTAACATTTTATCTGGCCTCTCAGGAATGCCATGGTTGGGAGAATGTTTCAAAATATCACGTTTGTATGCATGGACACACTGTGTGCCACCGCACCACAAGCTGAGTAGTAGTGGGTGGGTCTAAAGAGATGGGATGAGAAATAAGACTCTACAGAAAGCTTTGAGCAATAATCCCAAAGTGCCTTAAATTCCATACTAAGGAATTTGGACTTTCTGATTTAGATAATGGAGGATCTATGTGAATGAATAGACTGTTTTTTGGATACTGATAAGACTCAAATAGTTAACATATTTGCTTTGTGGTCGCTTCACATTTAACTTCCTTTTACGTTGCCAAACGTTTTTTTCCTCCAAGGAACTCCTTGAAGAGGAAGCATCTGGAGGCAACACAGCAGCTTATTTAGGGCAGTTGACTCTATCACACAACTTTACTAAGACTGAAAGAATTCTCTGATATTTTACATTATTTAGATTTAACCATAGTCTCTTGGTAAAGTTCTTTTTTAAAAAATGTGTCTCAAAGTGGATGTAATCATATTAACTTAGAATCTAGAAGCTTTCTAGAAGTAATATGTAGGTTCTCCTAAAATGTTAAAGGTTCTTAAATAAGATTGTTCATAGGGGCTCAGAGAAACAGCAAAAAAATCATTTCTATTTTCAGGGAACTTAAACTTTTCAACCTTTAAAGTTTCCTTATCTTTAATTAAACACACGACAAAGTGGGGACCTGGTCTATACCAAAGTCTGCACATGTTCAAGTTTTGCATTACATTAGTTCCTAAATCTATTTTATTTTTAAATGTCCCCCCTTTCTCTGAATACAAAGTAGATGCCTTTTGCTGCTTGAAACTTGGCATTTCTGAAACTCATTCGGTATATAAATATATATCTACTGTAGGAACGTGTGCCCGTGTTTGATGATTTCCTAGAAATATACTCTCTACTGAGCAATCTGTTCAGGCTACTGCTCTTCCATGGAAGATTCCCCTTCTCTGAATGAAAGGCAGAAAGTCTCCTCAAGTCAACTGGGAATGTCACTGGCATTTGTGCCTCTAGATCCTGGGAGTGTATATGTGTTAATATATCCAAAGCTAATTTAAATAATATCAATTTCATGATTAAAAATCAAAACTTCCATTAGAGGTTAAATCAAAGGGTTTTCTTTCCTGACTTGGATGAAAATACTAAGCCACAAATGCTTCCTCTATACACTCTATCTACTCCTTCTGCCAGTGAACTCTAATTACTAGTGCACAGAAGTTACTCCCACCCAAATGAAGTGCTTCTCGTGTAGGCAATTTCTTAAAAATACGAAAGAGTCAAATCATGCTGAAGTTTTAAATTTACCATATTTTTGGTGTGTTCTATGCATTTGACAGAGGGTTAGCTACCATTGCTGTAATAAATCACATCTAAAACATAATACTTTTTTCACTTTATTCTAGTTTTTATCCTAAAATGAAATCATATGTACTTGAGGAATTATAAATGTTATCTTTTAAACAGTACTACGATGGAGACTCAATTCTATAGAGATCTTTTGAACTAAGTAGTTATTGATTTGTTATTTCTAATATTAGAAATATATCTAATAACTTTCATATCCCCAGATCCTCTGCATTTACCATCAATGAGATACTGGCTAAATGATACTGACCCAATGCACACATTTACTGACTAACAGAAGGGATCGGGGATAAAATAAGCATGCATATTAGGTTTTTTACACTTTGATAAATGACCCAGGAGAGTTAAACCTAATTTCTATCCTATGTTTGCTAATGTAATTATTGTAGGTAGAATTGTAGTATTAAAGAGCAGCATCCTAGCCGGGCTCGGTGGCTCAGCCTGTAATCCCGCGCCTTGGGAGGCTGAGGTGAGTGGATTGCCTGAGCCCGCGGGTTCGAGACCCGCTTGGGCAAGCAAGACCTCATCTCTACAATAAAATCAAAAAATTAGCCGGGCGTGGTAGCGCGCGCCTGTAGTTCCGGCTACTTGGAAGGCTGAGGTGGAAGGATCGCCGGAGCCCAGCAGGTCGAGGCTGCAGTGGCCGGGAGCGGCCACTGCACTCCAGTCTGGGCGACAGAGTGAGACTCCAACTCAAAAAAATAAAAAATAAAAAAAATAAAGAGCGGCATCCTAAAAACTTGAGATGATGGAAACTCTGAATTTGGAGGTTTCTGCAAATTCAGGAATAATCAAGCATAGCTGGCTTTCTCTCTCTCTCTCTCTCTCTCCACACACAGGCACACCCCACACACATCCCAAAAGAGTTACAGACTCACCTCCTGTGGGTTTAGTGCTTGACGTATAAGAAATGTAAGCAAGAAGTAAATGGATTGTCACTGAGATTCACATAGATATGAAAGAACAACAAAGTGATACTCAGTAAATGGCCCATCTTAAAAAAAAAAAAAGACTAAAATATAGGCTGGGTTTGGTGGCTCAACCTGTAATCCCAGAACTTTGAGAGACCGAGGTGAGTGGATTGCCTGAACCTGCGGGTTCGAGGCCAGCCTGGACACCATGGCAAGACCTCATCTCTACAATTAAAAAAAAAATTAGCTGGGTGTGGTGGCACACACCTGTAGTTCTGGCTACTTTGAAGGCTGAGGTGGAAGGACTGCTGGAGCCCAGCAGGTCGATGCTGGGGTGGCTGTGAATGTGCCACTGCACTCCAGCCTGGGCAACTAAGTGAGACTCCAACTCAAAAAAAAAAAAAAAAAAAAGATTCAGAGGCCACTTCTGGGCTCAAGAAAGATTAATAAGAAAAAAAAGATTAAAATTAAATTATCCATTGACCATGATAATCCAGAATTTTTGTGAAGGATAGACTGGATCAGACAAAGTCAAATAAAAAAGAAATATTTAGATTTCTTGTAACTAATGGTGTTGTTAAATGTTTCCAGGTTTTCATTGTCAATATATTTCCTCTATGTTTGCTGCTTTCTGATTTATCCATTACAACAATAATAATAAAAAGAATAACAATAAATGTTTTTGGACATAAAATAAGTGTCAGGCATGAAGTTGTTACATATGATTAGTAAAACTATAAAATGACCCCCAAGATTATAGGTAAATAGTAAAATATCAAATAAAATAATATTTGAGTTTAATCTTCTGAATGTTAGAATGTACTCACCATAAATTTTAGCAAAGTATAAATTCTTAATCCATTTATATTTCTTTTCTTAAGGCTATCTACCTTTTTATCGCACACATTCCAGTCATGTCAGTACACATTGGTCACTAACTACACTTGACCAGAACAAGATTTTCTGAAGAAAAGACCACTTCCCATCCACTGCCCCCTCCTCAAGGTGTTATTATGTTCTGCAGCAACATTGTACAGTAAAAAAGGACAAGAGTTTTGCAGTCTGATGACCTGGGTTTCAGTACTCATTCTTCCACTTACAAGTGTATTATCCTGGATCATTTCCTTGATTTTTCTAAAACTCAGTCTTCATCCGCAAAGTGAAGATATGTTTCCTTTCAATGGAGTTGTTGGCAGAATTAACTAATATAATGCATATTGTGCTTGGACTGGAGTTAGTGATCACAGACGGGAGCAGATATTACTGGATACAAACTTGTCAAAGGCTCCTCTTACCAGGTTTCAGCTTAGATAAAATACACTACATTTTCCCATATAATGAATTGTAATCTCTCTCACCTTAATAACTATTTTTAATCCACTTTTAGTTTTTTTTTTTAACCAATTATTTTTATTTTTTTAATTTTTTTTGAGTTGGAGTCTCACTCTGTCGCCCAGACTGGAGTGCAGTGGCCGCTACTGGCCACTGCAGCCTCAACCCACTGGACTCCAGCGATCCATCCGCCTCAGGCTTCTGAGTAGCCGGAATTACAGGCACGCGCTACCATGCCCGGCTGATTTTTTGATTTATTGTAGAGATGAGGTTTCGCCTGCCCAGGCGGGTCTCGAACTCGCGGGCTCGAGCAATCCACTCACCTCTGCCTCCCAAAGCGCGGGATTACAGGCTGAGCCACCGAGCCCGGCCATTTTTTTCTAATTTCTTATTTCACAAATGACAAAGGAATGCAGCTTCATAAAACGTCCAAGGGGTAATACAATTGGTAAAAATCTTTAAAAATCATACATTATTTTACATTGTTCCTGCCACTCTGTTTCACAGTACTTCACAAAATAGTTTGGTGTATATTTTTGCAGACATTTTTTCTCTTAATTACCACACATAAACACACCTCCTAATTTTGTGTTTTACCCCAAATTAAATCATATCATATGTATTTTTTGTGACTTGTTTTTTCTTAAAGGATCTTTGTAAGACAATATAAATCTACATATTTAAATATTCCATTTTTTAATAATAAACTTTTTATTATAGAATAGCTTTATTTATTTTTAATTTTCTTATAGAATAGTTTTAGATTTACAAAAAAAAGTAGCTTCGTTAGTAAGGAAAGCTTTTCTATAACCCTCATCCAGTTTCCCCCGTTGTTAATGTCCTGCATTACTATGGTATGTTTATCACAACTAATAAACCCATATCAATATTATTAAACTCAAGTCCGTTCTTTGTTCTTTGTTTTTTCTTAGTTTTTAACAAACATCTTTTTTCCACTTCAAAACCCAGACCACGATACAACATGATACTTAGTTGTCATGACACCTTATTTGCCTCTAGATTGTGACACTTTTTCAGACTTTCCTTATTTGTTGATGACTTTAACGGTGTAAGGAGAACTGGTTAGTTATTTTGTAGAATGCCCTTCAATTTTTGTTCTGATGATTATCTCATAGTTAGACAAAGGTTATGGGTGTTTTAGAAGAATGTCAAAGAAATAAAGTGCCATTCTTGTTATATCATATCAAGGGGACATATCATTAACATGATTTGTTACTGATAATGTTAACTTTGATAACTTGATTTGTCAAGTTTGTCTACTGTAAAGCTTTTTGTCACCCTTTTTCATACCATATTGTTAGAAGGAACTCATAATATACAGCTTACACTTAAGGAATGAGGAGTTATGCCACCTCTCCTTAAGAAGATTTGTTTTTTAATGTCTGTAAGTATTCCATAGTATAGGTGAGCAATAATTTATTCAACAATTCACACAGTTAGTCAAATTTTCAGTGTTAAAAGCAATGCTGAAATGAGCACCCTGGTGCATAGCATCTTTGTGTGTATGCATAAGTATTTCTGTAGAATAGCTTTGTAGCTTCCTAAGAGTAGCATTGCTGAGAAAAAGTGGTGTACACATTTTCTGTTTTAATAAAAAATGTCAAGTAACAGGTCCTCAAAAAATGTTAACAATTTATATTCCTTTAAGAGCTCATGAGTGTGTATTTTATTTCTGTGCAGAACCCTTTATTTACCTACAAAATAAAACCAAACATTTCCTTAGATTTTACCTAATAATTTTAAATTGCAATATTTTTATCTATTTGATAAATGTGTGTGATATGAGGGAGAAGCACAACTTTCTTATTTTTAGTAAAGATAGCCACTGTCTAAACACTATTTAGTGAAAATGTTATCTTTTCCCACAGATTTAATATACTACTTTTAGCATAAAACTGCTTTACATTTATCAACATTTATACAAATTCTATCTATCTATCTATCTATCTATCTATCCATCCATCTATCTATCTATGCCAGTACAATGCTGTTTTCATTACTAGAGTTTCTGGTATATTTTGGTAGATACTGGTAAAGCAAGCTCTTCCGTGTTATTTTTAATTATTCTTATTTAATTATGTTTTTGTCTTCCAGAAGACCAGAATGAGATTGTAAAGTTCTATAAATAGCTGATGATGGACATTTCATTAAATTCATACATTAGCTTGAAGAAAATTATCACTGAATATCATGTCATACAATTTAGGATCATAAATGTTTTCCATTCATTCAGATCTTCATTTATTTACTCTGATAAAGATGAATAATTTTCTACACCTATCTTCTACATATTTTTGCCAGATTTAGTACAGTATTTTATATATTTTTTATTGTGTTCATCTGGGTAAATTACTGAATTATCTTAGTAATTCCATTTTTAAATTTATCCTCTTGGATTTTTCAAGCTAATTATATTTTCTGAAAATAGTGTCAGTTGTGACTCATTCTTTCAAATAATAATTTCTTTTATTTCTTTTTCTTTTCTTATTTTAGACAGAACCTTTTATTTACCCACAAAATAAAACCAAACATTCCCTTTATTTTAAATCATGATATTTTGCTATGATAATGATTTTTTGGATGTTCTTTATCAATCTACAGAAGTTTCCTTCTTATCTTTCTTTAATATTAATTTGGAATCAGGAATGGCTACTAAATTTGTCAAACTTTTTTGATGTGTTCTCCGAGTTTTATTTTTTTCTAATATTTTAATCTAGTGATCTAGCCATTGTTTTATTTCTGTGATTAAACCTCAGTGGGTGAGAAACATTAGTCTTATGTAATACTGCTAAATTCCCTTTAGTAATTTTTTAAAAAGAATTTAGTGTTTATGTAAATAGTCAGAATGAATGTATTAGCCACAAAAAGCTTTGCTAGACATTTGGAATACTTTCTATGTTTTTTAATGTATTGATTTAGCTTATGTAGGTATTACCTACACTTAATGTTTTGTAAGAAATTTATGAAAGGTATCTATAACTGGTGCTAATTTAGAAGAAAACTTTTGTCAGTCTTTTTCATTTCTTTTATGAATCCTAGTCTCTGTACCCCCTTTCTTTAAAAAATGTTAGAAATATATAGTTTTAAAAAATGTATTTACTCCCTCCACATTTCAAACATATTCATATAAAAACATAGTATTATCTTATTTTAAGATATCTTCCATACCAATAGTTATATACCCTCTCTCACTACCAATATTATTTATGTGTTTATATCTTTATTATTATTATTATTATTTAATGTGTGACATTTGTCTTTAATATACTTCAAGGTACAAGTTTCTCCTCTTGTGTTTGTTTTTTATGGCTGCTGTCACAAACTACCACAAACTTGGTGGCTTAAAACAAGAGAAACATATTCTCTAACAGTTCTGGAATCCCCTGAATTTAAGCTATCTGCAGAGATGTGCTCTTTCCAACGGCTCCCCTGGAAAACTGTTCTTTTTTCCAGTTTCTAGTGGCTGTAGTTTTCCTTGGCTGTGGTTGCATCAATCCAGTCTTCACCTTCTAAATCACATTGCCTCCTCCTCTTCTCTCTAATTTCTTTTACTTACCTCTTTTAAGGATACATGTGATTTCATTTAGGGCCTACCCAGATAACGACAGGTAAAGCTCGTCTTACAAAATTTCCAACTTAATCACACATTTTGCTACAGATGGTAACATTCACAGGTTCTGGGGATTAGAACATGGACACATTTTGGAGGTCACCATTCAGGCTACACTCCACTTCCCATTGTCAGGTAGCTTCAAAATTTTCCACATTTGTAAGAAAGTTAAAATTTGTGTTGTGTTTGGAAACCACACTTAATTAAACTTTATATCGGTTCACTATGCACTTCTAGAAGATAAATGCTGAAAACAAAAATAGCATTTACGTTACTTTGTCTAGATTCAGATCGTCTGACATACCACTATGTCTAGATATTTGCTCACTGCATAACCAGGTAGTATGCTAGGAATATACTGTCTCTGTGTAATGTCACCACCCCTCTGCCTATTGAGAGATAATTTTCTGTGTCAAACACAAAGTAATTCTCTTTTTTCGTTCAGTCAGTTCCATAATTTGGTTTCTTCTATAGGCTTTTCAATTTTCTTCTTTTCTAGAATTTTTAATTGCTTTCTTCCAGTTGGTTGATATAAGATATTATGTTTTCCTCACCTTTCTGCTAAGGTTATCGCAATACTTGATTTCTCTCTCTTTCTCTCTCTCTCTCTCTCTTTCTCACTCTTTCTCTCTCATAAAATATATACTCCTTTCTTAAAATTTTCTTATAGCTCACTAACCTCTTGCCCAATTGCTTTCTCCTCTTCTTATACCCAAAACTTTTCTTTTGCAAGTTTTACCTTCATCTTCCTGAATATATCCTCAAGTAATTATCTAAGGAATAATATATGGGAGGTAAATATACAGAGTACTTAATTGTTTTAAAATGTTTTTACTCCACTGAAAGCAAGAGACAGATCATAAAGGCAGAAAGTCAACAAAGAAATATTGAAGCTGAACAGGACTCTAGAGGAAATGGAACTAACAGACATCTACAGAACATTCTCTCCTGCAATTAAAGAATATATATTTTTGTCATCAGCACATGGAAACTTAGAAATCAAGATAGACTACATGATAGGCCACAAATCAAATCTCAATAAATTCAAGAAAACCAAAATTATATCAAGCATTATCTCAGACCACAGTGGAATAAAACTAAAAATTAACTCAAGGAAGAACTCATGAAAACCAAAGATATGGAAGTTAAACAGTTTGCTCCTGAATGATTCATGGGTCACCAATGAAATCAAGACATAAATTTAAAAAATCCTTGAAACCAATGACAGCAATGAAAAAAGTTATCAAAACCTCTGAGACACAGACAAAGCTGTGCTCAGATGAAAATATTTAGTGCTTAAGGCCTAAGTTAATAAGACTAAAAGATCACATATCAACAGTCTAACAGCACACCTCAAGGAGCTAGAAAAACACAAACAAATAAAACCAAAATCTAGCAGAAGAGAAGAAATAATGAAATTAAGAGAACTAAATGAAAGTGAAATTTAAAAATGCGAAGGATCAATGAAACAAAAAGTTAGTTCTTACCACAAGCTAGAATAATTAAGAACTGAAGAGAGAAGACTCAAATTAGCTCAATCAGGAATGAAAAAGGGGAGATTACAACTGATATGACAGAAATTTAGATGATCCAAGACTATTATGAACACCCCTATGCAACCAAACTAGACAATCTAGAGGAAATGGATAAATTCTTAAAAACATACAACCCCCAAACCTTGAATCAGGAAGAAATAGAAACCCTGAACAGACCAATAATGAGTAGCAGGATTGAAAAAGTAATTAGAAGTCTCCCACTAAAAAAGTTCAGGACCTGATGGACTCACAGCTGAAGTCTACCAGACCTTCAGAGAACTGGTACCCATTTTATTGAAGCTATTCCATAAGATTGAAGAAGAGGGAATCCTCCCTAACTCGTTCTATGAGGCCAGTATCACTCTGATACCAAAGCCAGGAAAAGATACAATGAAAAAGAAAACTACAGACCAATATCCCTTATGAACATAGATGCAAAAGTCCTCAACAAAATATTAGCAAACCCAATTCAACAGCATATTTTAAAAAATAATCCACCACGACCAAGTGGGTTTCATCCCAGGGATGCAAGGGTGGTTAAACATACACAAGTCAATAAACGTGATCTTCTACATAAACAGAATTAAAAAGAAAAATCATATATCAATTCAATAGATGCAGAAAAATCATTTGATAAAATTCAACATGCCTTCATGATACAGACCCTGAGCAAAACAGGCACAGAGGGAAGATTCCTCATAATAATCAAAGGTATATACAACAAACCCACAGTCAACGTCATACCAAATTTATTTAATGTGCTCAGACTAAAACTTGTTGTGTACCTGTCCTATGCATGTTATTGTGTTGGGATTTTTGTGGGAAGAAATTAATGAAGACATGAAGACAATGGCCCAGGTCTTAAAGGTATTGACAATTTAATGAAGCATATATACTATGTAGTGATACAAAACAAATTGAAGAAAGACCTTTTAGTTCGATGCTAATACTTTGTAGGGAAAAGTATGACATTTTCATGGGAGAAGTCACATCTGAGTTAGCTTTGAGGTAGAAAAAATTTGAGTGAATAGAGTTGATGTGCTGAATCAAGAGAGTGAGAAAGGCATAGCACTGTATTCAGTTCATGAAATCCTCTTCATCTCAGTGGAACCACAAAATCTCTTCATCTTCTTGACATGGAATTGCATGTTGAACTCAAGGAATGGTCAGCTTTAAAGATTGGCAAGGCTGAAAACATTACTGTCCCTGTCCCAGTTCTGAACCACCAGATCTATATATAGCTCTGTGTATAGCTCTCCTCACACAGGATCTCTAGGGGATTTATTTCTAATTCACTATCTTAAAAAATTTTTCCTTTATTCATGATTTTTTATTAATGTCATATTTAAATTCCCACATGTATTCTTGTTGAATTCTCTGTTAAGTATGTTGCCCTTCCTAGGACCACTTTCAAAATCATAAGCTCCTCTTGCTCTCACTTTTGTTTAAAATAAGTTCAAAAAGCCATTAGAGGCATAACCTCAGCAAGGGACTTCTCTTTCTTTATAAAAGTTTGGCTGAGCTCCTTACAAACCTAATGAGTCAATAAAGTTCTGAATCTGAGTTGTTTTAAGAGAGCTGAAAAGGTTTTGGGGGCTAATGTTCAAGGTTCTTTTTAAATATTTTACCATAAAGTCTTCTGACTGCTTTTCTTCATGGAAGTGAAATGGCATGTTGGGAAAATATGTATTTTCACTTAAAATAAAAAATGAGCACATGGTGAAAACTTTTTGTCCCAAGAAGCTTGAATTACAAGTGTCCAGCTAAAACTTCTTTTGAAGTTTTAATTCCTTTTCTTGTAAAAAACATAGCACCAATCTATATAAATATTCATAATGCAGAAATTTGGCTGATTCAGGCATCAATAACTTTTACTTTAGAACATTTTAGAAAACAATATGCATTATTTGAATATATCCTATCATTTTTACTAAGACTAGGTCTTTATAATTTTTAAAACTTTTAAAATGTAAACTTAAAATAAACAGCAACAAAATAAAAACAATAAATACAGTACAGTTTAAATTATTTGGGAGCTAGTTGCCCAGTTTCAGAAATATTTGAGCACTGGTGTTTTAATCATTTACTTGATTCTTAGCACCCTCACATAGAAAGAATGAAGTGAAACAAATTTAAATTTAAGTTCATTTTTTACTTGTGCACAAGCCTGATAAAGGTCTTGGTGAGAAGGAGATTGAAAATAATTCAGCAACTTAATGTTACCTGCAGATTTGAAATAATTCATGTTCTTCTAGTCATTACCTTAGAAAATAGAGAAGCCGCATACATTGATCCGAGAAGGAGAACACGAACTTACCTGTTAAATGGACTCCTGCATAACTTCTGTAACCTCAAGGAAGGCATAATTAGGAAAAAATGGGAAATCTGTCTACACATTCAAGTTAAATTTAATTCCAATCATTTAATAATCATCTAAATGCAATTTTTAAAAAGGTGTTTTGAGAAATAAGGTAACTATAACTTCGAATTTCCCTAGAGTCTTTTCTCACATTACTCTCTAAAGAATCACTCTTTATTTTGTCAATTTCTATTCCTTCAGTTTAATCCTAGGTGATACGACTTTCAGTGCAGGTTGCACATTGACTGGGAGACAATAGCTAGTAGCATTTGTGTATTGTTTGAAATTTTATAAATCAATTTATATATCATTTCATTTGAATCTCTTGACTACTCTAATTTGTATAAAATTTTTCTATTTTGCAAAAGCAAAATGTAAAAGAAAAGAAAAGAAAAGAAAAGAAAAGAAATAGATTTGCACACAGTGTGGTGCCCAGCTAGAGAAGCAACCTGTCATGTCTCTTCTGCTTTCAACAATAATAAGATCAACAGTTACTGGTTACTTATTATATGCCCGGCACTATACTCAGCACATGAAGGTCATTATCTCATCTAATCCTTACATCAATCTTTGCAGTAGGATTATTAGTATCCCCATTTAGCAGATGATAACACTGAGCACTGAGAAGTTACATAACTTGTCCAAGCTGTTAGATTGGTTGAGCTAGCAATCACATTAGTGGGATAAAATTTCTATTCTCATGCCCTCTTGATTATGCTCTCTCTGGTACCTTAAGCAATGGGAAATTTCCTAAACATTTTATTGTGTGTTATTCTCTCTAGAAAGTCTTGGTGGCTGTTTTTACTCCACTAAGCTCTCATTACAATAAGTACTTTTTAATTTTAATTTATTTTATTTGTTTTGAATTTTAAAGATGTGGGTTACAGTTCAGGATTAAGTATACAAGCGGTCATTGTACAGGCAAAGTTTGAGCCTACATTTGGTCCCACTTCACCTGGTTTGAGATCAGTTACCGTTATTAATGTTATGTGCTCCCTCTCCCTCCCCTGATGGTGTCCTGCTACTGCCATTTCCCTTCTTATAGTATGATGATAAATGTTAGTGAGAAAATGTGGTACTCAGCTCTTTGTTTCTGTCATAGATCACTGAATATTATAGACTCTAAATCTATCCAAGTTGCTGCGAAGTCCTTATGCTTGTCTTTCTTTACGGCTGCGTAATATTCCATTGTGTATCCGTACCACATTTTAAAAATCCAGTCCAGTTTTGATGGGCAGCATGGTTGGCTCCATGGTTTTGCTATTGTCAATGGCGTTGCAGTAAACGTGTATGTGCAGGTATCTTTTTGGTAGAATGATTTGGGTTCCTACAGGTGTATTTCCAGTAGAGAGATTGCTGGGTCATATGGAAGGTCAATTTCTAGTTCTTTTAGAAATCAACACACTATTTTCCATAGAGATTGAACTAGTGTGCATTCCCACCAGCAGTGTGGAAGCGTTCCTTTTTCTCTGCATCCTTGCCAGCATCTGTTTTTTTTTTTTTTTGTTTTCTTCATTTTTTTTTTTTTTAGTTGAAGTCTCACTCTGTTGCCCAGACTGGAGTGCAGTGGCACGCTCCCGGCCACCACAGCCTCAACCTGCTGGGCTCTGGTGATCCTTCTGCCTTAGCCTTCCAAGTAGCTGGAATTACAGGCGCACGCTATCACATCTGGCTAATTTTTTATTTATTGTGGAGATGAGGTCTCACCAAGTTGCCTAGGCGGGTCTCCAACCCTCAGGCTCAGGCAATCCACTCACCTCAGCCTCCCAAAGCATGGGATTACAGGCTGAACCTTGTTTTTTGTTTTCTTAATGATGGTCATTCTTACTGGGATTAGGTGGTATCTCAATGTGGTTTTGATTTGCATTTCTCTAATGATTAGTAGGCTGAGCACTTTTTCATGTGTCTGTTGACTGCCTGTATGTCTTCAAATATTATAGAAAAAAAATCAACACAACAAAAAACTGGTTCTTTGAAAGGATAAACAAGATTGATGGACCTCCTAGCCACAATGACCAAGAAAAAGAGAGAAAAAGTTCAAATAAACACAATCAGAAATGCAAAAGATCAAATCATAACTAACACCAAATAAACACAGAAGATTATCAGAGATTACTACGCACACCTGTATGAAAATAAACTTGACAACCTAAACGAAATGGAGGACTTTCTGACATTATACAACCTCCCAAGGTTGAAACAAGAAGACATAGAAACACTAAATAGATCAATACCAACCCAGGAAATTGACTCCATCATAAGAAAGCTACCTAAAAAACAAGCCTGGACCAGATGGTTATCCAGCGAAATTTTACATAACACAAGAAGGAATCTTGTATGTTCAATACCAATCCTAGTGAAAGTATTTCAGGCAATTGAGAAAGAAGAAACACTCCCCAAATCATTTTGTGAAGCTAATATCACACTGACACCCAAACTGGGTAAAGATTCAATAAAAAAAGAGACTTACAGGCCAGTATCCCTGATGAACATAGATGCAAAATTTTTCAACAAGATTCTAGCAAATTGGATCCAACAACACATCTCAAAAATCACTCACCATGGCCAAGTATGCTTCATCCCTGGGATGCAGGACTGGTTCAACATCCGTAAGACCATAAATGTAATTAAATACATCAACAGATATAAAAACAAGGACCACATGATTATATCATTAGATGCAGAAAAAGCTTTTGATAAAATCCAGCATCCTTTCTAGATAAAAACCCTTGAACACCTAGGTGTAGAAGGAACATACCTCAAAATAGTAAGCTCCATCTATGATAAACCCACAGTCAGCATATTGCTAAATGGATAGAAACTGGAAGCATTTCCCCTGAAAACCAGAACAAGACAAGGTTGCCCACTCTCACCCCTCCTGTTCAACATTGTGTTGGAAGTCCTAGCTAGAGCAATTACACAAGAGAAGGAAATCGGGGTATCCAAATACTAAAAGAGGAAGTTAAATTATCCCTCTTTGCTGATGATATGATCCTATACCTCAAATACCCAAGAGAATCTATCAAAAAACTCCTTGCACTGATAAAGTTTTTATTTTAAAGTGCATATTCTGGAATGGGGAAGGGGTGCTGTCAAATAACGTACAGGAGAGATTTAGAAGCAGATTAATTATAAACTAATTATTCTCATGTCATACTTTAGCAAATTTTAATTTTTTGTGGCTTTACCCTCCTTTTTTTTTTTTTTTTGCATTTTGTATAGGTAGCCATAATGCAGCAAAGATAACTTATATCCTTGAATGCTGTTTTTATTATTCTCTGAAAGACTGTATTCTTTGAGAAAAAATCTTACACAGACGGAATATGCTTTGTGTATAGTTTGAAACCTGTTGCTATTGAGTTTATCTGCGTTTGGACATGGCTGAGGCAGTTTACGCCTGCTAAGAATTCTTTGGCTCTGGTCTATCCCCACAACGATTTTATGCTTTTAAAAAAATTAAATATCCCATACCTATCCCTATTAAAAATGTGTCTTAGCACTCAGGGGTTTCTGTGATTTTACTCACAGTTGGAATCCTATAAAAAAATTCTAAGTCAGATTCTAATCCTATTATGAGGCCCAGGTGGAACAGCTGCAGTGGTGATAAGTTAGAATCATTTAAAATTTTTGGAATGTTCTAATGTCCTAACATAGTCTATTAATGGAAAGTTATAAAATTTTATTCCCAAACTAAATAACTATACTGATCAGAATTTTATTATATGTGTGGAACTGCTGAATTTTATTTAAAATTCTGAGTATTTATAAAGAATATTCTCTTGTCATCCACTTATTTGTTCTCATCCTGGTACCAAAGACACCACTATGAAATCTTACATAGACAATGGTTTCTTTTGTAATATACTTTAATACATGGGGAAGTGTGTGTGTGTGTGTGTGTATGTATGCATGTGCGCGTGCGTGCGCACATGAATATACAGGCACATATTACAATTATATTTATAGTTACTAAAGACTAAGGAAAAATAAAGACATGCAAGGTACTTTATTTTAGAAATTCAGGATTAGGAAAAGAGATAAACATGAATCAGAATTTTAAAAATGAAAATATTACATTTGTGGTTATAATTATCTTATATAAATATTTTTGGCTTCCTACATGTGAACTTTTTATGAAAAGGATCTTTTCCCTTTCGTAGGAGAAGAGAATAATGCTGACCATTTATTTAAATTATCAAAACAAAGGCAGAACTTAAAATAAAAAATATCCATGTCACTTTTACTCTATATGGCCAAACAATTTGTGTCTTTGAATACTTTTTAGTATATACTATTCTTTGTTTTTGATTTGGTCATATAAACAGAGATTTATGGTAAACCTGACGGATGTATTTTTTGCTTATATTAGTGTGAGATATAGACTTGCAGCTATTCAAAACATGGATAAAACAGTTAAATCAGCTTTGTTTATACTTTAATGCACAGTTAAGGAGGTAAAGTTAGTCACTGAATAATTTTGATTGCTAGGAAATTATGTATTTAATATTAATTTATTAATTTATTTATTCACTCACTTATTCCAAAGGCATTCATGAGAACATACTAGTACCAGAAATAAGGGAACTTGCGGGGATAACAATGAACAAACAAACTCAATCTCAGGATAATACAAGAAAAACTGAATTAATCTTAAAATACTGATGAGAGTGTTTGGCAGACTGCATTGTAATTTATAATGTTATTTCCTAAATTCAAGTGAAACTGTGTTTTTGTTTTGTTTTGTTTTTTTAAAAGAATATTTTGTTTTTAATTAATGTACTTAATTTGAAACCAAATCATGCTGATGAAGTTCATAATTATAATATAGAACTATCCTGAAGGTTTGTCTCAGGTGAAGGCATGGAAACCTGAAGCATAATTATACTAATGAAAGTCTGAATTTATTCTGAAACTCTGACCTAATTTCCAACAAATTAGATCTATGTTCTACAAAATCCTTGATTCAGTGACATCTGTTTAAGCTACCACATCATTTGAATATGAATAAGTGCACTTTCTATACAGATCAACAATGCCCTTTTTTTTGTTTCTTTGCAAGTTTAAGTTTCCTGTGTTTGGTGAATTATGTCAGATCACTAAGAATGCTCCATCTTGAAAGCTGCTAAATGACTGACATTTTGTGTTTGTCAGCAACATTTCATTCATAAAAGTCCTTCATCAGGAATTAACTCAGTAAATTCTTTCAAGAAGCTTTCCTGAATGAAGTATCAGTAACATTAAAAAAAAAAGACAACAAAATCCTTCATGCTTTATTTTGACTGTTTCCAAACAGATCTTTAACCAGGATAAGAGATAGAAGGAAAAAAATTTGCTTTCTGGTCCACCTGTTCTTAACCATTACATTGTAAATTGCCCTTGCAAAGTTCACAGCATAAACCCACCTGATAAGTGATCAGTGGAACATGGGACTCACTAACCTTCTTTGACTTAAAGAAACTCTTAAACTTCCTATTTTCCTCTTTTTCAGTGCAAATCCTCTATTTACAGCCATTGAAGCTGTTCCAGTTTTTACTCACCTTCAAAAATTCTTTGTTTTGTAGGCAGAAAGTAAGGCCATATAGGTCAAATATCAATTATTTGCAAATCATATAAAACTTTATTGAGCTAAAAGTACAAGGTAACTTTACACCCTGAGTTTAATGACTTAGCCCATCTTTTGATCTTAAAAAAAAATTTTAGAGATGGTGTCTCACTACATTGCCCAGGCTGACATTGAACTCTTAGCCTCAAGCAGTACTCCTGCCTCGGGTTCCCAAATCGTTGGGATTAGAAGCATGAGCTACCACATCCAGCCAGATGTTTTGGTCTTTAACAGTAAGTGTGTTTTTATTTTGCATTTCACAAACTGAGCAGAATTCCATTCATTTACCAAGAGAACTGCATTTATTATGCTTTATTATATTATGTCAGATCACTATGTGTGTACTAGAACAGCACTTTCAAAGCTGATTGCACGGTAGATGCTCAGTAGGATCACCTGCATGCAAAATATAGATTCCTGGGTCCTTTGAATTATTTTTGCAAAAATATTAGTAAGTTTTCAAGTTTATTCCTGTGTGATTTGTTACAGTAACTATGATCTTTAGGATGAATACAGCATAAACATTAATAACTGACTCTAGGAAACTAATAGAATTTTTGAAATTAAATATACTACAAAATGTTATTATTATTTTTTATTTTAAAGATGTGGGGTACACTTCAGGGTTAGGTATACAAATGTTCATTATGCAGGTTCCCTTGTTGATGAGGTGTGCTCCCCCGGCAGATTCCCACTACTGTCAATCCTGGCCCCTATCTCTGGCAGTTTCCCACTACTGCCAATCCTTTTCTTATAGTATAATACTATGATAATTCTTCAAGGTCTACTTATGACTGAGAACATGTGTTATTCAGTTCTTTGCTTCTGTGATATATCACTCAGTATTATAAACTCTAAGTCCATCCAAGTTGCTGTGAAGTTCATAATTTTGCCCTTCTTTATTGCTGCATGATATTCCATCATGTATATGTACCACATTTTTTTAAAGCAGTTATTTGTCGATGGGTAGCATGGTTGGTTCCATGTTTTTGCTATTGTGAACAATGCTGCAGTAAACATACATATGCAGGTATCTTTTTCATAGAGTGATTTGAATTCTTCCAAGTATATTCGCAGTAGGGGGATTGCAGGGTCATATGGAAGGTTGATTTTTAGATCTTTTAGGAATCGCCAAACTGTTTTCCACAGAGGTGTTTTTATTTTTAATAGAGGAAGAATACCTTGAAAGTTTCATCCCACTAAGGACATAGGAAACATTCTGAGCATTGGATCCTGATTTGAATAGCCATACATAAAATTCCTGTTTGGTGATAACTGGCAGTTCAATATGACCTGCATATTAAATAATACTGGGAATTGCTATTCCTTTGATTAAATTTAAAAATGATGTCTTTATGGAAGAAAATGTCTTCATTTTTTTGGAGATGAATATGTGATATTCTGAAACTAAGTATAGATTTATCATAATTTTCTGTCACTTGAAATGTATAAAATTGAAATAAAACAAATAGCAAATGTGCAAATATTTGTATTGAAAAAAAGTAAAATAATTTTAAAAAGAAAGAAAAAAATGATGATGTATTCCAAAAGTAAAGGAAACAAGACTCTTCATTTCTGACAGTAACCATTGATTTCACTTGACAGTGACTCACCCAGATGTATGTGGTGTAAAAATTATATAATTTGCTTTAAGTAGTTCATTACATATATACATGCAATAAAAGAAATCTGGCAAATTGTTATCATGTGTTGAATATATGTGGTGAGCATATGGGTGTTTATTTTACTTTTCTTTCTACTTTACTGTAGGTTTGAAATTTTTCATAATAAAATATTCATAAAAATAACCCTATTTAAAGCTAATAATTGTTGAAAATGCTTCTTTTATAGTTATGAAAGAGATGTTACTTTATCTATTTGTTTATGCATACAATTTATTTATCAAACATTTATTGACTATGTACTATGTTTCAGGAGTTATAGGCGGTGAGGGTGTATATTAAATAATAAGCTATATTCCTACCATTGAAAATCAATTGTCCAATGATTCACAGTTTTTGTCCATATCATGCCATAGAGAAAATAATAGTATTTCTATGGCACACTGAGTGTAATTTGGAGTGGATTTGGGACATCTATATGAGGCTTGGAAAAAGATGTTATATTTTCTTTAAGTAATAAATTTGAAAAGAAAACAACTTTAAAACATTAAGAGATATAATTGTATTGAATTTGTGTAACAAATTCAAATAAAACCTGTAAATGAGAAACTTAAACATGGTGTGCTATTAATTCAGCATTGCCTATTCTATTTTCCATATTGTATTAGTCCCAAAATATGGTGTTAAGTTTTTCCATGCAAGACTTATACAATAAGCAATTTCTTGCAATTGAGTGAGGCATTTTGACTTCAAATACTAATGGAATGTCCTTGTATGTAACTACTTGAGCTTATTTTAATACTATTATAAATAAGTAAGGTCAGGAGATAAGTTTGGTTGTTTGTTTCTTTCTTTTTTAAATTGAAGTCTCACTCTGTCACCCAGGCTGGAGTGCAGTGACACACTCGCGGTCCCCACAGCCTTGACCTGCTGGGCTCAAGCGATCCTTCTGCCTGAGCCTTCCAAGAATCTGGAACCACAGGCGTATGCTACCACACTTGGCTACTTTTTTGATTAATTGTAGAGACGAAGTCTCACCAAGTTGCCCAGGCTGGTCTTGAACCCTTGGGCTCAAGCAATCCTCTTGCCTCTTCCTCCCAAAGTGCTGGGATTATAGGCATGTGCCACCCCGCCCAGCTGCACTTTTTAATTTTCAAAACCATCTTGCCACGATTTGCAGTGTAATATTCATAAAGTTTTGCTTGGCCTATTGATTTGTCTCATAAATTTCCCATGTGAATAGAAAATAATAAATTGAGTCTAAAGAAGAAAATGCTTATAAGGTATATAAATCCAAATTTTATCTAATCTTCATTATGCTGGTTATTTAGTGAATTTACTTTTTGAAAATTTACAGTACATGTCAGCTTGTGATTTTTCATCTTTAATAAAAAACTGACATATTTTGGGAAAATAAATGTCTGTGAATGCATGTATTTAACTATAAAGTACTTATTAAAATGTTGGTCAATATAGCAGCAGAAGGTTGAATAGCTAAAAATAACTATTCTACATTCTTAAGAATATTGCAACAAATCACACAAAAATTTGAAAAATTAAACATAGAATAAACAAAATAATACTAGAACATTCCTTTTGTCAAATTAATAATTACATTCTAAAAAATTCACAAAGCAGAAATACTACTTTTAATAATGTATGACTAAATATTTTAAATATCTATAATCTGACAATGTAAAGATTTATAGTTCACTTTAGTGAGTTGTATATTTCAATTGTATGCATTTATTCTATATTTTAGTTCACTTTAGTGAGCCGTTTATTTCAATTGTATGCAGTTATTCTATATTTTTTAGAAATAAACTTCTTTTGACATTATAAAATTATCTATAAGCTTAACACTTTGTTGACACCTTTGTGTGTTGCCACACGTCAGTTGATCATAGTCTAGTGACGAAGACAGACCAAAAGAAGAGAACACAGTGTGTTGAGGACTAAAATAGCCCACCCCCCGGCTGACATGGGAGTACTACCCAAAGAAGGTCGAAGTATCCCTGAGTAAGTTGCAGATAGGTGAAATGAACAGTCATTTCAGGACTGAAGAATTTTATTTTCTTCACTTTGCCATGGGTCATTTCTTTGTCTTTAAAAATTATTTGACCTCTTGTTTATACAAACATCTGTATATTTGTTTTATTCTAATTTTAGACATTTCAAGTGATGGGGAGTATGGCAAACCAGTAGAGCTGCAGAACTACCTTTTTAGGACAGTTTTCTAAAGAAAGGAATTTAGATACCAGTGGTCTTGTAAGCCCTTTAATAGAAAACCTTCAATAGTAAAATGTTAACCATGTCTAAAGAATTGTGGTGTCAATTCTTGAAGGCATAAGTAAATGGAATTTGATATTAACAAGCTAAAGTACAGAAAAAAGCCTTAAAATAAAGCTTTGTTTTAACTTAAACTAATATATTCAGAACCCACAAATCCATTATTCTTTTCTTACTATATTGCCAATTCCAATTCTCTGCAATGCTTTTGTGTTTCCAAAGAGTCAACAGGCATAGCCAAACTTCAAACTACTCTGACAAAATTTCAACCATTCCCCAGCTCCACATCTCCCTCTCAAAATTTCAGAGAATGCTACTTTAAGTCTTTCTCCCTTATTTCTGCGGAGAGGGAGTTGCAGGTGTACTACTGAAATCTTACACATTACAGGGGTCTCAATCAGCCAGAGGAGTTGTGTCTCCCATATGAAGCGGACTGTGTTTGACAGGTTCTCAGTGATTGTGGTCAGTTCCCTCACAAAGACTCTCAATCTTCCAAAAGATGCACCATTTCTATTGGGTGCTGTGGCAGAAATTACCAATGGTCATTGTTAACTAATAAGATTCTGAATTTTTTAGTATTACATTGGCACGTGCTTCATGAGTACTACTTTTTGTCAAGGGATGAGAATGCTGATTAATTTAAACTGGGTGTTTTATCAACCTTTCTTTCACTGTCTTGCTCTTCGGAAGCCTTTCCAGATATTTTTTTCCTAATTACTTTCCCACATAGAATTTTAATACCACAGACGTAGTGTATATCTGCTTATGTATCTATTCTTTTTACATAAAAATAGTATGATTTTTTTATCCCCCAATTACCAATTATCACCCTCTTGGGGATAATATTGCCCCTCTTGGTTAAAGCCAATTATGGTATAATTCCTTATGGCATGCAACCGTGGTCAGTGAGCTACAAGGAGAATGCTAAGAAGGGATGTGTCCTGCAAATGTCACACTTTCTGTCTTTAGATGTGGTCATGCTAGAATGTGATGATGAGAACTTTAGCTATTTTGCTACCATGAGGGAAAACCTGATAGAATTCAGAAAAGCTAATTTAACATTTCAACATCTTGAGCTACCAAATTAACTAACTCAATTTGCTCTTCGTCCAGACTTCTTGATATGTGAGATAATAGATGTTGTTAGTTGCAAAGCCATATTTAGTTGATGTTCTGTTACTTGAAACTGAAAACATGTTATCCAATATGGGTGTTCAACTAAGGTAGAACTTTGATAGGCAAGATTTCTAGACTTAGAGAACACTATGGACAAATACACAGAGATAATAACGAGCAAAGCAGGCTCAGCTAGACTGAATTTTTTGGAATGGAAAAACATGGAATGTGATGGGATTAAAAGGAATATGAAGCTAGAATTCACAAATTCTGATGGTAAAGGCATTCTTTTTTTTTCTCCTTATTTTAAAGTTGTGGGGTACAATTTAAGGTTAGGTATGCAAATGTTCATTATGCAGGTACCCTTACTGATGAGGTGTGCCCCTCCCTCCTCTGACAGTTTCCCTCAACTGCCAATCCCTTTCTTATAGTATTATGATAATTGTTCAAGGTCCGATTATGAGTGAGAACATGTGGTACTCTGTTCATTGTTTCCATGATAGATCACTGTGTATGATAGACTCTAAATCCGTCCAAGTTGCTGTGAAGTCCATATGCTTGTCCTTCTCCATGGTTGCATAATATTCCATTGTGTATATGTACATTTTTTTTTAACCCAGTCCAGCTTCGATGGGCAGCGTGGTTGGTTCCATGTTTTTGCTATTGTGAATAGAGTTGAAACAAACATGCTGAGTTAAGACTTAAAGGAAGAATGGGCATTTGTCAGTTGGCTAAACATGAGACGAGCATCCCAGAC
>CAUYQG010020685.1:0-29816 GCA_963574415.1 Tarsius wallacei
TAAGGGATATTGACCTGTAGTTCCCTTTTTTTGTTGGATCTTTACCAAGTTTGGGAATCAGTGTGATATTAACTTTCTAAAATGATTTGAGGAGAATTCCATCTTTCTCAATTGCCTGGAGTACTTTCAATAGGATTGGTATCAGCTCCTCCTTGTACATTTTATAGAATTCTGCTGGAAAGTCATCGTGTCCAGGGCTTTTTTTTTTTGTAGGTAATTTTTGTATGACAGAGTCAATTTCCTGGGTTGTAATTGATCTATTTAGTGTCTTAATGTCATCTTGTTTCAACTTGGGTAGGTTGTGTGATATCAGAAAGTCTTCCATTTCATCTAGGTTATCAAGTTTGTTTCCACATAGTTGTACATGGTAATCTCTGATAATCTTTTGCATTACTTCAGGGTCAGTTGTGATCTTTTGTATTTCTGATTGTTTTTATTTGGGCTTTTTCTCTCTTTTTCTTGGTCATTCTGGCTAAGGGCCCATCAATCTTAATTCTTTCAAAGAACCAGCTTTATGTTTTGTTGATGTTTTCTGTGATATTTTTGTCTTCTATGTCCTGTATTTAGGCTCTTATTTTTGTGATTTAGATTCTTCTGCTAAAGTTGGGGTTTTGGTGGTCTTCTCTTTCCAGCTCCCTTAGGTGATTTGTTAGGCTCTCCACTTGTGATCTTTCCATTTTCTTGATGTGTGCTTATAGAGATATAAATTCCCCTCTTAAAACTGATTTCATGGGATCCCAGAGGTTTTGGTAGGATGTTTCTTCATTTTCATTTGTTTCCAGGAATCTTTCATTTTCTTCTTTGATCTCAGTGTTTACCCAGTCATTGTTCAGCATCATGCTGTTTAGTATCCATGTCTTTGTTGGCCTTGGGGAAATTTTGTTGGTGTTGATATTTATTTTTATTCCAGGGTCTGAGAAGGTCCATGGCAAGATTCCAATCTTAAGAAATTTGTTTATGTTTGATTTACTGCCAATGATGTGGTCGGTCTTGGAGTATATTCCATGTGGTGATGAGTAGATTGTATATTCTGTGGCCGTTGGGTGGAGTGCTCTGAAGGTATCAATTAAGTCCATTTGTTCAAGAGACTCATTGAAGTTCTGGGTCTCCTTGCTGATTTATTGTCTTGATGATCTGTCTTGGGTTGTGTGTAGGGTATTAAAGTTCCCAGCTATGATAGTGTTAAAGTCAATTTCTTTTTTAAGTTTACCTAGAAGCTGCTTTATGAACATTGGTGCTGCTATGTTAGGTGCATATGTGTTTAGGATGGATATTTCTTGTTGAGGGATTGAACCTTTTATCATTATATAGTGACGTTCTTCATCTTTTTTGATTTTTTATAGCTTAAAGGGTATTTTGACTGAGATTAAGATTGCAGCTCCAGCTTTCTTTTGTGTTCCGTTCACTTGAAAATTTGTTTCCCATCCTCTTACTTTGAGCCTGTGAGTGTCCTTTCTGGTGAGATGAGACTCTTGGGGACAATATATTGTTGCCTCATGATATTTTACCCATTTTGCCATTCTGTGTCTTTCCAGTGGTGCATTTAGTTCATTCACATTCAGTCTATATTGAAATGTGAGGTTTTATGTTTGCCATGATGTTCTTATAGAGTTGTTGGTGTACTTGTTTGTTTGTTGTCCTTCGTTTGGTTTCTGGGTTGGTTCATGTGTGTTTTCAATCTTTTTCCTTTACTCTTGTGAAGAACATTGTTGTTCTTTTCCCCTTTTCTTCTGTGTTTAATACTTTCTTAAGAGTTTCTTGTAGGGGTGGTCTGGAGGCAGCATAAGTTCTTAGGATTGGATTTCTGGGAAAGATTTTAATTCTCACTGTTGAAACTTAGCTTGGCTGGGTAGATTATTTTTTGTTGAACTTATTTATCTTTGTGAACTTTGAATACTGGACTCCAAGCTCTCCTGTTCTGAAGTGTTTCTGTAGATAAGTCTGCTGCTATTCTGATTGGTCTTCTCTGGTAGATAGTCAGACCTTTTTCTCTTGCTGCTCTTAGGATTTTTTCTTTTATACTTTGTTTAGGAAGGTTATTATGTGCCTAGGAGTTGATCTTCAAATTGTTGCCTTGCTGGAGTTCTTTGAATCTCTTGTGTTTGAATTTTCACATCATTGATGAGGTGAGGAAAGTTTTCTTGAATAATTTCATGGAATGTTTATTCCACGGTGGTCTCTGTCTCTCTTTCTGCCTCAGGAAGTCCAATTACTCTTAGGTTCGGTCAGTTGAAGTAATTGCTCATCTCTTGAAGGTTTTGCTCTGTGTTTTTTTCTCTGTTTTTGACAGTTTAGTTCTATACGTTGGTCTTCAAGTTCTAAGATTCTGTCTTCTGCTTGGCTAATTCTGCTTTCCATACTTATTAGTTATTTATTTCAATCACAGTATTCTTTACTGCTGTTATTTCAGTTATCAGCACCTTCCTATTTTCCTCTTGTCTCTCCTCCATTCTTTTTATTCTCTCTCTTAATGTCTTGATATCTGGGTTTGTAGAATTTGACCATCATTCTGGGGGCTCTTCATTATTTTCATTCTGAAGTCTGTTTTCTCAATATCTGATCTCCCAGGGGTCTGTGTGAGACCTATATTCTTCTTTTGATTCTCCTTCATTTATGTAGATTTGCTTCTTTACTTTTTCCCCTCTGTCTTTTTCAAATCTGTTGTTCAGGGTAGTGGGGTTGCTTTTGCTTCTGTTTACTCAAACTTCTATTCTTCCTTATGTGAATCCTTGGCTTTGTTTGATTTTGAAGCTGGACTATAGGTTACTGGTTATATCTTTTGCAGTTTTGAGATTTATTTGAGGGGAGAACTGTGATTCAAAATTTAACTGTAGATCCCAGTATACACTGACAGGTGTATGGATATGCTGGATCCCGCTTCCCATTGTCTTGTAATCTGTTCATGAAATGGGGGTATTGATTTGTTCCCTGAAAGAATAATGATGTAAGAAAAGGGAAAGAAATGGAATGGGAGGGGGAAGTGGAAGGTGGAGACAGAAAAGAGTAAAGGAGAAAAAAGACAAAGGTGCCCGCTAATAAATGAAAATTGACCTGAAGACACATAAGAGTAAGAGAAAACAAAAACAAACAAACAAAAAACCCACAGTGACAACAACAAACAAACTAGGACATAGAATCATACAGACACACAAGCTGACCAACTTCCTTACGATGTACTATTCCCTTACACAAATATGAGGTCTTAGCTCCCAAGTTGGAGGTTAGGCAGAGCTGGGTGGTTGAGGTGCTGCAGGTCTCTGCCTGGTCACTGGGCTCCAGATGATCTCAGGTTCTGCTGCAGCCGGCTCCAGCTGGGGGAGACAGAGTGAGAGACAGCTGGGTGCAGTAGGTCGGCATATCACATGCGACTAGGGCCTCTCTTTCTTTCTTTGTTCTTAGGTCCCAAGGTAGAGGCTGCTCAGAGCTAGGTGGAACTCATGGGGCAATGTAGGTCTCTGCCTTGTCTCGAGCTCCAGCTGTTCTCTGGTCCTGCTGTGGTCAGGGGCGAGTTGGGGAAGGTGTAGTATGAGACTGCCGAGCATTTTTGGTCAGCGTAAGTGGTCAGAGTGGCTGGGGGCAGGCAGTGTAGCTGACAAGGGAGCCCAAAGTTCCATGGGGAGGGAGCTGCACGCCTTCCTGGTGGTGGAAGCTTGGGACGGGACTGGGCACTGCAGGCAGGGAAGGAGCCTGGAGCTCCATGGGTGGTATCGGCTTGAGGCAGGGCTGGGCACTTCAGCCAGGGTGGGGGCCCAGAGCTCCGAGGCATGAGTTCCAGGAGCCTCTGTGGGGGTGGCAGCTAGAGGTGAGGCTGGGTGCTTCAGCATAGGAGGGGGCCCGGAGCTCTGAGGTGCAGCGCTGAAGGCCTCTGTGGGTGATGGCAGCTTTGGGCCTGGTGGGGAGCTTCAGTCAGGGATATAGCCTGTAGCTCCAAGGGGTGGGTTCCTAGGGTCTCCTCAGGGGTGGTGGCTTGAGGCTGGGCTGGATACTTTAGCCAGGGAGGGGGCTCAGAGCTCCGAGGGGTGGCGCTGAGAGCCTCCATGGGCAGGGGTGGCTCTGGGCCTCCGCGAAGATGGCCGCATGAGGTGGGGTGGGTACCTTATCTCCGGCACTTGGGATTTTGATCAAGTGTTGGTTGCCTATTCCAACTTCCATAAGGATGTCTCCTGCATTTTCTAAGATTCTTAAATCTATTTACAGTTGATTTTTGTGTATGGTGATAGTTAGGGGTCCTGTTTCAATTTTCTGCATGTGGTCAGCCAGTTTTCCCAGCAACATTTACTGAATAGGCTTTCCTCTCCCCAGTGTTTGTTGGTGGAGACTTGGCCAAAGATGAATTGGTTGAGAAATCGAGGTTTTGTTTCCAGAATCTCTATCCTGTTCCATTGGTCTATATCCCTGTGTTTGTAATAATACTGGCTGCTTTGATTATAATAGACTTATAGTAAAGTTCAAAGTCTGCAAGTATGATATCCCCTGATTTGTTTCTTTTGCTGAGAATTGCTTTGGCTATTCTTTTATGTTTTCATAAGAATTTCTGTATTATCATTTCCAGGTCTGACAAGAATGATGTTGGTAATTTAATGGGTATTGCATTGAATCTGTAGATTGCCTTTGGTTGGATGGACATCTTAATAATGTTGATTCTTCCAGTCCATGAACATGGAACTTTTCCATGTGTTTGTGTCTTCTTGAATTCCCTTGAGTAATGATTTGTAGTTTTTGTTGTAAAGGTCCTCCATGTCTCTGGTTAGTAAGATGCCAAAGTATTTCATTTTTTTAATGATATGATTTGGATTGTAATCCTATACCTTGAAAACCCATGAGAATCTGCCAAAAATCTTGTTTCACTGTTAAAGGACTTAGCAAAGTCTCGAGGTACAAAATAAATGAGTAAAAGACAGTCACAGTCTTGCACACCAACAACAAAACGGCAGAGAACCAAATAAATAGTCTTTATTTCTAAGTCCTTTTTAGCAAATTAAAGGTACCCACACATTTTTGACATTTCTACTATTAAGACAATGGATCTATGTCCTTTACAAATTGAATCTATTAGATACCAATATACTTCCAATAAAAGAATGGTGATGAAGTTAAAACAGGCAAATAATACTAAGTGTTTTCAAGATGAGGAGCAAACAATAATTGTGTATTGTTGGTGGGCATTCAAACATTCTGATACTCTCTTTGCCACTGCCTACTAAAACATAATATATACATACAACTCCACATATACTATATACCCCAAAAGTAAGTGAAACTATGTTTGCCAAAATGTGTGCAAAGGTATGTTTATTACAACATTATGTAATAGCAAAGAACTGAAAGCAGTGCTAGTCAACAATAGATTAGATAAATATAATATAACCACACATTGAAATATATACATAGCATTGATAATAGTCTAGAGTATACATAGCAATATGGGTGAATTTCATAAAAACAGAAAAGTAGACTAGCTCAAATATCAAAGAATATAAAATGTATACAAAGTTCAAAAATAGGCAGGACAATTCTATGGTTTAAAAAATTACATAGTGGTTACCCTCGTATGAAGTGGAGACTAGAATGAAGATCAAAGGACTTCTTGATCACTGATACTGTTTCCAAATTGGTATGCTGTATACATCAGTAGTGTGGAAAATTCAGCAAGTTGTACACTCATGATATGTGTTTTTATATTTATACCATGCATACTTTGCTTCAATACTTTTTAAAACTCAAGTTATGAGATCTGGAGGTAGTAGTAAAGTATTATGTTCTTTTGTCCCAAGAATTCAGGCACAAGCCATAGATACTTATTTGTCTTATATTGCGGACAGTAATATCTGTTCAAATTAACTTTATTAATTACGTCTTTTGTAGCCTTGCATTTCAGGAAAAAAAAGCCTATTAAAGGAGCAAAACCTATTATTCAACAACTATTTTAAGATTTACTTTTTTATATAAATAATGCATATATATTAAAAAATGATAATAATGATAGTAGTAGTAACAATTAGTATTTACTAAATATTAATATATGGTGGGCATTATATTATATTATTTTTATGAGTTAGCTCATTTAATTCTCAAGAGTTCAAGATTGTTGGCACTAAAAATTTTTGGTACTAAAAGTTTTCATGTATGTTTTTAATTTTTCACTTGTATCTGTCATTTTAATTGAGCATGCTGGTGAGTTACTTATAGTGCAGATATGGGGTATAGCTTGGAGTTGTTACTCAGTTGTTTCTAGAAACAAGCGCCAGTGATTCTGAACTGCATTAAAGTGAGTCAGTTTGTGTTTTCCACAAATGAAGTATAAGAAGTGAATTCATTAGGTAAAAGTTTCTAAGAAGGCCTTCAGTGACATTCACCCACTAATCTCCATGCTCCCTTCTTGAGTACAATAAAGACGTTTTACTCATTTCTAACAGAATATGGCAGAAGAGATTGAATACCATATTTAAAATTAGATCTTGGCTTCCATCTTAGGCCTACAATAGTGCTTTGGGACACTCTTTTTCTTGTGCTTTCTGAGAATATTCACCTTATGGGAGTCAGAATCCATGTCATAGGACATCCAGGTCAAAGTGCAAGTGGCAAGTAGATAAGGCTTGCCAAAATCACAGGAATAAGCTTGAAGTCAGACCACCCCCTCCACCCACACAAACATACATCTGGTTGAATCTCCAGATGAAACTACAGCCCTAGGCAACAACTCACCTATAGCCTCATGTGAGGAAAACTGTCAAAGATAAACACAGTCAGACTTTAGTTGAAGCAGTGAAAACAGATTTTATTCAGTAACTATTGACAGTAGGGGAAAGCACTGAGCTCCATTCCTATTAGTGCACAGGTGACAGAGAGTTTTAAATAATGGGGAGGCAAGTTAGGATCAAATAGAGTCAGAGAAGTTAAAAATTATGAAAGATTGGTCAGTGTAAATGGATTAGGCCAGTTATGTCTGCTAGTTAGCTTGCAATTACAGGGTTCTCTTCAACCGGAAAGACTGGGAGACAAAGGGCCTTTCCTTTCTTATGAATACATTTCAAAGGAATGACTTTCAGGTTCTTCGGGAATACACTTCTGAGTTGCAAGAGATACACATATATCTCAAAGAACTGGAGGAAGAATTCATAAATCTAAGCCCTTTTCAGTAAATGCTCTAAGAAAAGAAGATCGGGGCCTATGTTTTGGCTAGGAAAAAACAGCAAATTATCCTGGTATCATTGAGCTTCCTCTGTTAGACATTTAACTTGAGGAAAAGGAGACTAAGGTCATCCTAAGGATACCACCTTATGTTGCTGGAAGCTATGCTGGAGCTTGCTCCTATCTTAGTGGAGTGGTTTAGATAGACTTGTTATGTGCTGAGCTCTGCAGTTTTGTAAGATGCATCTGAATTCCTGAACTATCTCACAGAAAATTGTGAGATACTGAAATCTGTCCAATAACTTATGTACTAATAAATAATTAAGATAGATTTTGGTAACAGTCAGTATCAGTAACAAACCCTTAAATTATAAAGGTGGCTTTGGAACTGGACAATGATCTTTCAGGGCTGTTTACAAAGAGGCTGGAACACGCTCTGGAATTTAGTCTTGAAGAACTTGCTGGTGAGGGCTTAAAAATAAAAAACAATGAATAATATTGTATTGAAAAGGTAGCAAAGGAGATCTTTGTCATGCAGGGATATAAAGTTTAGAGGAGTGCAGTAAATTAGGAGTATGAATTGGGTGATCTGTCTCATATTCGTAAGTAAATTCTTAAAGATGCTGCCTAATTTTTTGTTTTGTGGAGTACAAAGTACAAAAAGAACAGAGAAAGATAAATTGAAGAAAAAGCAATTAAATACAAGAATCAAATAACAGTTTTAAAAGTCCTCAGCTTCTTTAAACAGTATATGATAAAAAAAAGTTACGAAATGTCTTCTAAGCAAAGATCAATCCCAGGACTCCGCAAGAAAACCTTGGTGTAAAGATGAAGGCAAAGACAAAAGGCCTCTGAAGACCTTAAAGGTACAAGATCATACAGCCTGTCAATCAAACATGAAGACTTCTAAAAAGAAAAAGAGCAGTCTCTCAGAAGAAGGCCGTGGTAGAGAGAAAATATCTGCATTTGAGGTTTTTGTTTTTTGGAGTGATTCCCAAGCAGATTCACAGAAGACCTATACATTTTTTCAGAAGAAATACATATGCAGAAACATCACCAGCATTTACTGAAGGAGATAGAAACAGTACAGAATGAAGGGGGTCCTTTGAAAACTCTGAATTACACTGGTCAGAAGCAGGCTAAAAGACCTGCTCAGCAGCAAACACATGCCAAAGGAAGCATAGAAAAGATCGGATAAATCACAGGGCACAACCAAGATTCCACAGGGTGACAGGAAAGCAATGGAGAATTATTCCAGGGACATGTCAACTATTCAAGACACTTCCAGCTTTTACCTAATTGGATACAAAGGTTGACATTCGTCAGTGGGTCATGATTCTTCTGTGTCTCCAACTATTCCCACTTGCAAAAATGAATGTCTGAAATTATTATCATGTGTTTAGTCTACCATTTATCTATTGAGCGACTGAGAAGGCAGATAAGTTGTCTCTTTTATTTCACAGGTAGAGAACAAGTGAAACTGTATTCGGCAAGAAATACTTAATAAAGCTGGAGCCTCATTCACTCCAGGGCCTGCTGTAGAACATGAGATTCTAGATTTTAAGCAAATATTATACTGAGAGAATTTTGAAAACCTTGAAAGGGAATGAGTATATTTTGCATATGGAAATCACATGACTCATGGTGGTCAGAGGACAAGCTGTGACTGGGGACCTCTAAAGTAACCCTCAATTTTTCCATCTCTTGGTATTCACAGCCTGTGCAATTATACTCCTTTCTTAAATTCAGATATTGATTAATATTTTATCATCTTAGTAATATATGATGCTATACTATAATGAAAGATTTGAAAATATGGGAAGAAATAAGGAAAACAAAGAAAAAGATGAGAAGGAAAATTATGCATAAATCTACCACATAAACCAACTGCCCTTTAGATATTTCATACATTTTTTGTCATTCATTTTCCATTTGCCATTTTTTTAATGGCCATAAGATGCTCAGAAAATGGCCATAAATAAAACAATAGTTTCACATTTTACTAAATTGTTGTCAATTGTGTGCAATTTTAAGTAATTCCGCCGTCAACAAAATAACGTGCAATGCTTTCTTTTCTTTAGTTAAGATTTTGTTTGTTTATAGATATGATATGTGAGCTCAAAGTGGAATTATGATCTAATGTTATTAATCTAGAAAGGCTCTTGATTCAAAGCAACTCCTTGTCACTAGATGTATAAGTATGCACTTACTATTACTCATTGATAAATTATTGCTAATATATAAATGTAAAATTCCAAGACTAATGTTTTTCAAATACATTCTGAATGACATTTTTTTTCAAAGTAATTACCTAGTAGGCTATGGGTTTCTATTGCTGGTGCTATCATTGTTCAAGCTATTTGTAAAATTTTCCATTTAAAAATATCTTCTGAAAGGACAAGTCAGTCTTAGAAATTGCATCAGTATTTGCATAATATTAGAATTAAAAATAGATTTGATTTCAAGATAAATGCCAAAATATTCAGGGACAATTCTGGGTTTCAAACTGGGCAATACAATGTATTGTTAAATAATATTATTTTTCTAAAAATACATAGTTTTATATGCTTTGAATAGTACTCTGAGCTAAATTCAAAATGAAGAAAAGACACAAAAATGTTTTCGACCAAAAGAGGTTTATTACAACATGTTCTATTCTTCCAAAGGTAATAGTGTAAAGTTCATATTCATTGGAGTCTATAAGGTTGGTATGCATATAGAAATAATCCATCACATAATCACATTTAATACATTTCACTAATTGTGTCTATATGGCTTAATAGAGTTATTTTTTCCCCCAAAAGCATTCAGCTTAGACAACACTAATGAGATCAGACTTAATTTTCAACAGACTCAGTGAAATGAAAAATTAGGTTAGCTTGATTTAACACAATTGGCCAAAAGGCCAAACTAAATCCTCTTAAAGAATAATTCAGTGTCTCTGTCCTGTTCTCTTAAAACCTGGTACACTTGTAATTTTCTCTAACAACTAAGTTTTCAATTATTATAGGCTTGTATGTATCTGTTGATATTTACTAGCTATAACTTGGGCAAGTTATCTTACCTCTCTGTAACTCAGTTTCTTTGTACAAAAGATGCTATTAACTACTTTGTTATTTTTGAAAGGAGTAAAATAAGTGACTCCATCATAATGCTTAACAAAATGCTTCCCATATAGTAAACACTTAATAATATTTAAGTACTATAACATCTTTGTAATTATTTATTAATTATGTCCCCCAACCCTCATCTTTTCTCCCTTCAATCTCCTTAGACCTAATGTCTTCTAAAATCATTTGCAAATGTTTTCTTCCATAGAGGTCTATCTTTATTTCCTGTTGTTGACTTACTCTTCCTCTGGATATGTTTGTATCTTAAATTTATTTGCAGTCATACTTAACAGACTGAGAGCCAGTTTGTATTTTTCAGGTGGTCTTTCATATTTAAAGTTGATTTATTGAATAAGCTGGAGTAGTAAGCTAGCAAAAGTCAACTTTAATTTTTGTTTTTTTTAATTTTCTTATAAATGTACTCTGTCAAATCTCAGGCATATCCCTAAGTTTTTCTGCTCACCTTATTTACTAACAAACATATCTTTCTCAGATATTTATGAAGCACAGTCGAGTCTAATGTTCAAGCTTCATTTTTTCCTGATTTAGTTTTATGAGAACGCAATGAGGAGGGTGTAAAGCATGACAGGATTATCGTGTTTATTCCAATGTCACATTTACTCTTTCTACTCATTTGACTTTCAGCCTCCAAGTTCCAAATGGTTAAAAAAAAAAAAAAAAAGCAGAGGGAGGAAGGGAAATGGTGACTGGTTAAAACATGAATTTGAAAATGTCTTTAGTGTTCTGTTTTATGGAACAGTTTTGTGAATTTTTGAGGCCCTCTTGGGAAACGTCTGCTATATATTTTTTTGGACACAAGTGGTTCCATTTCATCTTAATCATCTTTCTCAGCAACTCTCCAATAGTCTTTTTGATATGGTGACTCACATTGGCAGTCGGTTCACTAAGGCAGGTATATTTTCTAGGTAATTTAAATTCAGCTACCTGAATTTAAATTCAGTTCTACCTGAATCTTGAGAAAAACTTTTCAAAATTTGGAATGTCAGGTTGCTCTTTCTGCATTCTGTCATCACAGATGACAACAAGTCCTTTATGGTAGACTGCTCCAGGAATGGGCCTGGCACTAATCTCTCTACCCCACAATCTTCAGTGGACATAGGTCATGCATTCCAATTGCTTCTCTAAATATCTCCCTTACTCAGTTGGAGATGGGGAGGAAAGAAGTGAACACCTACACTTCCGATAAAAAGAAGATGATTATAGGGCTTAACAGTCAATGAATTTTTGCAAATAAATGTTCACTATTTAGCCTTTTTAAATCAATATTGTTACTTCCTTTTGCATACTCAAGTTGGGTGATGAACTTATGACCTCTTGACCTCTTAATTTTGGCATTGACCAAAATTATAAAACTGAAGAAAAAAAAATCTCACTTTATATCCTATCACCGATTCATGCCCTAAACCAATATATTTTAGTAACTCTTTTACTCTGAGCAGTAGTTTGTACTCCCATTATTTCAATTACTTGGAAGAGAACATTTTATTTTATACCACTTGATACTAATATTAACTAACAGTTTTTCATTGCAATTTAGTCACTAATTAGTTGAATTATTTGATACAAGTTAATCATATAGAGAACTGTTAAAATATAAGTGACTTGAATATGTTTGAATTTGTATATGGGACTGAACTTGCTGAGTTCTAACTCTTGTTCCATTTATAAGTTGGGTTACCTTAGAGTGAGTATTTAATCCTCTAAACTTTAGTTTTCTATTCTGCATATTGAGAATAGCAATGCCAAAAATTGTGGTAATGATCACAGAACATGCATATTAATCCTTTAGCTCGGTGTGTGGCACATTATAAATACTCAGCATGATATGAACATTCCTAATTTCTCTGTAAACACCTACACGCACACATGATTGTCTCCTTAATCTTTCTTGTTTGAATTTCCCTATGTGTATAGTAATGAGAGAGGCAGTGCTACCTTCAGAAACACAGGGAGCCAGTTTTTTCTCGGAGCACAGTAATAGAGCAGGCATGTGTCATAGAGAGGGCAACCAGTTCCTTTTTTGGGACTTTGAAATTTGAGAACCAAAGGTGAAAGGATTAGAAGAAAAGTCATTGCAGAGGCAGAACATTGTATAAGCCACCACATGGCCACTTGTGTTTGTTCTTGTTGAAAATCACATCATTCTCATGATACCTTACCCCAACCCTTTGTATTCTGAACCTCTGATTTTTCCTATTTCTCTAAATACCTAGAGTCATCTTCTGAGGCATACAATCATGCTAATTCCTACATTTTCTCATAATAAATATAAACACAGATATATTTGTGTTTATATTTATTATGAGAAAATGTACGAATTAGCAGAGCATTCAAAATTTAAAATGCTGTGTGACAGACTACTTCATTCCCTCTTTTCAATTTTTTAAAATGCTCTTTTCTCTGTTAGTCTTTCGCAAAAAGACTTCTCCAAATTCCAAGCTTTGCTCCTTTTAATTATTTTTCTTCTCTGCCACATATGCTTTTTTGCCATTGACCTCCAGAAACTATCTGCTCTTCTAGCAGAAGTATTTTAAATATTTCTAACTTGATTTACACACTTATATTTCTTTCCCCAGTAATTACAGAATGCCTCTATTTGAATATTTAGCAAATCATTAGAGACAAATAGTACTCAAATTGATTGTACCTCTTTCTTTAACAAGTATCTTCCTTCCAAAGTGTTCTCTGTCTTGATAAACAACCCTGTCTTCTACCCTGTGACCCACACAGGAAGCCTTAGATATATTTTCTTCAAATTTCCACAGCCAATTACTTGCTAATCCTAGTGATACAACTTGACAAGATTTTTTACTTCCATCCTTCCCTTTGCAATACGGGTGCATTAATTTGGAGCTCATTATTTCTTTCCTGAATTGTTGGGTTTGATTCCCTACCAATTTCCCTTCCTCCCATGTCTACGCATTCAAAACATGTGAATTATATGCCCTGCCACTAGAATAAGTCTTCTAATCAGAAACCTAAACTTTGCTATTTTTCTATTTTCCTCAAATAGTTCCAATTGCGTCAGGGTGCATATATGAGACCTCACTTATGACAGCTACGTCATAAGTGTTCTGAGTAAAATTCATAATAGGCAAGATGATTTTTATTGTTATATAATCACAAATACACATGGAAATCATTTCCATGTTCACAAAATCTGGAGTTCCATCTTTCCTTCTGACTGTTTCTCTTTCTAGTCACCTTTCTTCTCTCATTTTCTCTAATTATTATAGGCCTTTATACTATGCAAACATTCTTCCAAGATCCAAGTTTCTTCCTAAAGTAGTAGAGCAATGCATTCTATGTCTTAGACAACACTTCTAGCTTAGTTTTGATGGGACAAAAGTATTGATGAGATCTCTTTTTATTTATGGTTAGAGCTGTTAGATTTGTTATAGTCTTCACAATCTACAAACAATAACATTTTTTGCTAATATTGTCTGCGGATAACTTATTGTTTATGTTATCCACACATTGTATATATTCAAATCCCAATCCCTAAAGTGATGATGTTAGGAAGTAGTATTTTTTTGAAGTGATAATGTCATATGGGCAGAGCCCACATGGATGGGATTAGTGACTTTTTTTTTAAGAGATTTCAGAGACCTCCCCTGCCCCTTTGCCATGGGATGCTATTGAGACAAGATGCCCTTTCTGAATCAATAAGTGGCCTCCTACCAGACACCAAATATGACAGTGCTTTGGCTTTGAAATTTACAAACTGTAAGAAATCAATTTCTGTTGTTTATAAGCTACCCAGGTTATAGCATAGTGTTATAGCAGCTGAAACAGACTAACATATTTTCTCATAAGTTAATTCAATATTTATTATAATTAGCAAAGTTATTGCCTTTTAAATTAAGTAATTATTTCCACCATTGGTAAGCAGTGTCATAAAAGGTAATAAAATGAAAGATATATATACACATATATATGTAATATATATATATATATATATATATATATATATATATATATATACCTGAATTATATATAAAGTATTCAATTCTCTTTGCTGATGCTTACTTCTAACACTGGCATATTTTCTACTTTTTTCTTCTACCATGATATATTTGTGGTGGAGGCTGAAAGTTTCTATAACATCTCTTGTTTCTTTATAGACCTTATTTAAATAATTTTTATTTCAGGCAAGAATTTTCAAACCTAAAAGATTCATTTTAGAGTCTCTTTTACATTAGTGAATGTGACTAAGATCTGGACTATGAGATAGAAATAGAGGTGTGGATGGGCATACTAAAAATTATCTTATAAAATGTTGCACCACTGTTCTATTTTATTATTTTTATTTTTTTAACTTTCCTTATTTTCCAACCTGTACCCATGATGATTGAGCTTCTTGGATCAATATATTTTTGTCTAATTTTGAAGCTGATTTATAAGGACAACAGAATTGAAAGATAGAAGAACACTGGATTTCTCTAGAAATCACCATATGAGTCCTGGAATACTGACTTCAGGACACTTTTTGTGTGATAGAAAAATGAACTTGTATTTTTTTTTTTCGGTTTTCTATTATGTATACTTAATCCCTATGTTAGATGTTATGTCTTTCCACTTCTCCATTTACTTCTTCTCTGTTCCTAGTATTAAAACACCCATACCTAGATACACACATAGAGGAAAATACTCATAAAACTGAACTAATTCATGTCAGAGTCAATTGTGTGCATCTCATTTTAACTCTGCATTGAGTAACTTCAGCCATGCTGAACATTTATACCAGATAACTTAGCAAACATAATAAATCAAGATATTTTAATTTTTGTCTTTTTAATCTCAGACAACAGTTGTTAACCCCAGCACACTGCTCTGCACATGCTCGTACACACCACACAAACACACACTTCCATACTCACACCATGTCCAACCTACAATAGACAATCCATAACTCGTGATTTGCAGAGGCTACTTTGCCACTTCACTTTCTTCATTCTATTCCGTCTCCTTAGAAGTCCGTGTATTCATCCGCTGTCCACGTGACCAATATAGACTTGGTAAATATCAACTCAATTTTCAAGGCCCTCTATAAAAATACTCACCGTATAAGAACTTTCCACATTTAACCATTTGTCTCAGGATTAAATTCATCTTTCTTATTCTCCTGTTGCAATTTCTTTGTGTCACTACTTTACTCATTAGAGCTTTTGGTTGCATTATTATCCTCCCGTGCCCCTGCCAGAGGTCTTCTGAAGGGTAAGAAAGTGTATGTAATTCATTTTACATCACTCAAAGTGCCTAGCTCAATTCACTGCATTCAGTTGAAACTGAACAAAAGTTTACTGGAATTAATTAGCTCTATTATGTGTTTGGAAACACCCATGAAAGAAGCATATTTTACTTACTAATCTCTAATGTAGTGCTTGTTTTGCACTACAGAAAGTATATTTCTGTTATTCTTATTATTGTTATTATATTTGTGTTCCTAATAATGAATAAATGTTATACAACATAAATTCTTATAAATTCTTAATAAAAAGGACTATTTTTTCCTTTTATTTTAAAGATGTGGGATACAACTCAGGGTTAGGTATACAAATATTCATTATGCAGATATCCTTGTTGATGAAGAGTACCCCTCCCTCCCCTGGCAGTTTCCCTCAACTGCTAATCCCACCCTGCTTCCCCTGATAGTTTCCCACTACTGCCAGTCCCTTTCTTATAGTATTATGATAATTGTTAAAGGTCTGCTTATGAGTGAGAACATATGATACTTTGCTCTTTGTTTCTGTGATAGATCACTGAGTATGATAGACTCTAAATTCATCCTAGTTGCTGTGAAGTCCATAAGTTTGTCCTTCTTTATGGCTATATAATATTCCTGTGTGTGTGTGTGTATGTGTGTGTATGTGTGTGTGTGTGTTTAATCCAGTTCAGCTTTGATGTGCTGCATGATTGGTTCCATGTTTTTGCTATTGTGAATACAGCTACAACAAACATGTGTGTGCAGGTATCTTTTTTATAGAATGATTTGAGTTCCTCCTGCTATATTCCCAATAAGGGGATTGCTGGGTCATATGGAAGGTCAATTTCTAATTCTTTCAGAAATCGCCACACTGTCTTCCAAAGAGGTTGTACTAGTGTGTTTCCATCAGCAGTGTAGAAATATTCCTTTTTCTGTGCATTCTTGCCAGCATCTGTTGCTGTTTGTTTTATTAACGATGGCCATTCATACTGGGGATAGGTGGTATCTCAATGTGATTTTTATTTGCATGTCTCTGATGATTAGTGAGGCTGAGCACTTTTTCATGTGTCTGTTGGCTGGCCGTATATCTTCTTTTGAGAAGTGTCTATTCATGTCTTTTGCCCACTTTTTAATGGGGCTGTTTGTTTTGTTTCCTTTTGGTGTGTTTGAATTCTTTGTAGATTCTAGATGTTAGGCCTTTGTGAGATACACAGTTGGCAAATATTTTTTCCCATTCTGTGGGCTGACTCCCTGCTCTCTTGATGGTTTCTTTTGTTTTGCAGAAGCTCATCAGTTTGATGAGGTCCACTTGTCTATCTTATCTCTATGGCATGGGCATTTGGGGTTTTGATCAGGAATTGGTTGCCAGTTCCAATTTCCAAAAAGGTGTCTCCCACAATTTCTAAGATTCTTAAAGTTTGAGGTTTTACACTTAAGTCTTTGATCCATTTAGAGTTAATTTTTGTGTATGGTGATAGGTAGGGGTCCTGTTTCAATCTTCAGTATATAATCAGCCAGTTTTCCCAGCATGATTTACTGAATAAGTTCCCTCTCCAGTGGTTGTTGTTGAAGGTTTTGTCAAAGATGAGTTGGTTAAGAAATTGTGGCTTTGCTTCAGGACTCTCTATCCCGTTCCATTGATATGTATGCCTGTTCTTGTACCAATACCAGACTCTTTTGATTATTGTAGGCTTATAGTAAAGTTTGAAGTCTGGAAGTGTGATATCTCCTGATTTGTTTCTTTTGCTAAAGATTGTTTCGGCTATTCGTGGTCGCTTATGTTTCCAAATGAATTTCTGTCTTGTCATCTCCAGGTCAGAGAAGAATGATGCTGAAAACTTAATGGGTATTGTGTTGAATCTGTAGATTGTCTTTGATAGGATAAACATCTCAACAATGTTAATTCTTTCTATTCATGAGCATGGAATATTTTTCCATTGTTTGTCTCTTCTTGGATTTCTTTGAACAGTGTTTTGTAGTTCTCATTGAAAAGGTTTTTCACTTCTTTGGTTAGGAAGATGCTGAGATATTTCTTTTTTTTGTGACTATTGTGAATGAGATTGTGCTTAATAAGGACTAATTAAACACATTGATATATATCTCAGATTTTTTTTAACTTCTGAAGTATCCTTGTTAATTTTTATCTTATTTCAAACATATAATTTATGTGTACACATGCACTGTGTAACTTCAATATGAGAAGCAAAAATATTCATAAAATTGTTCTTTTACACTGTGAGAGTGCAAATGAGTAAAGCCATTATGGAATACTGTATGGAAGTTCTTCAAAAATTGGAAATAGAACTACCATGCAATTTAACTATCCCACTACTTAGCATTTATGTAAAGAAAAAGAAATCTGTTTATCAAGGACATATTGCATTCACTTGTTTATCACAGCACTATTCATAATAACAAAGGTATGGATTCATTCAGTGGCCATCAAACTATGAATGAATAAAAAAATGTGACATAGGCCATTGCCTTACTAGATCTGATGTGACCATGTGCTCTTTGAGCTATGGCCGTCACCATGTCTTCTAACTTTGGTCCCCTCCCCTCCCTTGGGGGGGTGAATTCCCCTCCTCCAATTTACTTTTTAAATAAACTATATTTTACAATCTAAAAACAAAGTGACATAAATGCACAATGGCATATTACTTAGCCACAAAAAGGAAAATTCTGTCATTTATAAGATGAACAAATGAAGTTGGAAGACATTACGTGAAGTAAAATAATCCAGGCATGAATGATAAACACTGCATGATCTTGCTCATGTGTGGAATCTTAAAAAGTTGAACTTACGGAAACAGAGAGTAAAATGGTGGTTACCAAGGGATGGGGACAGGGTGCAGGGGAATTGGGTTGATATAGATAAAAGATACAGAATATCAGTAATACAGAAAAAATAATTCCAAGAAATGTACTATACAATGTGGTGCCTACAGTTAATAGTAATATATTGTATACATGAAAATAGCTAAGAAAGTATATTTTCAGTGTTCTTACCATGAATAAATGAGTGTGATGTAATGCATATATTTCTTATCTCAGGCCAGTCATTCCAAAAGTTATACACATTTCAAAACAGCATGTTGTATACTATAAGACACATAATTTTTATTAGTCAATTAGAATAAATGCATAAGTAGGTAGAAAGAAAATTATTTACGTTATCAGTTTTATACTATATTTGCTAAGCAATTATTTAAAAATCTAAAAATAAGTTAAACAGATATTAGATAACTGTATGTTTTATACTAATTATGTATTATATGATTAGCATTTTTTTGTCGTTTCTTTCTCTTTTTTGTTCTGGTTCAAATTATTTGTTTCCAGGCCAAAAATTTATCATTTCCTTAATGAAACAAAGAAATGTTTTAGGTAAAATAATCTAAATACACCTATATCTATACATGTAATTTAACGACTAAGAATGTTAAAATACAGTCCTGCATCACTTAATGAAGGGGATACAGTCTTAGAAATGCATCAGCAGGTGATTTTGTCATTGTGCATCATAGCATATGCTCACACAAACCTTGACTGCAAAGTTTACTATACACATAGACTGTATGTTATAGCCTATTGCTCCTAGGTTACAAAAATGCACTGCATGTTACTGTACTAAAAACTGTAGGCATTTGCAGCACAATAGTAAGTATTTATGTAGCTAAACATAGAAAACGCAGTATAAAAATATGGTATGAAAGGTAGAAGATAATACATTTGTAAAGGGTACTTACCATGAATGAAGCTTGCAGGACTGGAAGTTGCTCTGGGATAGTCAGTGAGTGAATTAGCATGACGGCCTAGGAAATTGCTGCACACTACTGTAGATGTTATAAATGCAGAATACATAGGCTACACTAAATTTATTAAAATATTTTTTCCTTAGTAGTAAATTAACTTTAGCTTGCTATAATATTTTTACTTTATTAACTTATTTGACTTTTTGACCTTACTGCATTAACACTTAGCTTAAAACACAAACACGCCGGGCTCAGTGGCTCAGCCTGTAATCCCGCGCCTTTGGGAGGCTGAGGTGAGTGGATTGCCTGAGCCCGCGGGTTCGAGACCCGCCTGGGCAAGCAAGACCTCATCTCTACAATAAATCAAAAAATCAGCCGAGCATGGTAGCGCGTGCCTGTAATTCCGGCTACTTGGAAGGCTGAGGCGGAAGGATCGCCAGAGCCCAGCAGGTCGAGGCTGCGGTGGCCGGGAGCGGCCACTGCACTCCAGTCTGGGTGACAGAGTGAGACTCCAACTAAAAAAAAAAAACAAAAAAAAACACAAACACATTGTACAGCTATATGAAAAGATTTTCTTTATATCTTTATCCTATAAGCTGGCCACTATTTTTAATTTTTTACTAGTCAAATTTTTTTTTCCTTTTTTTGATATAAACTAAGACACAAATGTACACATTAGTTTAAGCCTACACGGGGTCAAGATTATCACCTTCACTTTACACCTCTACATTGTGTCCCACCAGGAGGTCTTCAGTGGCAATAACACACATGAAACTGTCATATTCTACAAGAGCAATACCATCTGTTGAAATATCTCCTAAAACACCTACCTGAGGCTGTTTTACAGTAAACTTTTTTCTCATATAAGTACAAGGCATATACTTTAAAATAAGATATATATATATAGTATGTAAATACATAAACCAGTAACAGTCATTTATTATCATCATTACACATAAGGTATTTCTAAATATATGTAATGCAACTTTATATTTACAATACAATGTAATTATAAATATAGTTTGATGTGCTATACTTTTATATGTCTAGCAGTACAGTAAGTTTGTTTACACCAGTGCTGTGGTTTTTGATGTGGTTAGTCCTCACCAAAACGCATGCATGTTGATGTTTGCTCCCCAGTGTGAAAATGTTGGGAAGTGGGGCCTAATCCAAGGTAGATCATGGGGGAAAATTCGTTTGTGTGTGTGTGTGTGTTGGAGTTTCACTCTGTCACCCAGACTGGAGTGCAGTGGCCGCTCCCTGCCACCACAGCCTCGACCTGCTGGGCTCCGGCGATCCTTCCGCCTCAGTCTTCCAAGTAGCTGGAACTACCGCGCGCTACCACGCCCGGCTAATTTTTTGATTTATTGTAGAGATGAGGTCTTGCCAAGTTGCCCAGGCAGGTCTCAAACCCACTCAGGCAATCCACTCACCTCAGGCTCCCAAGGCTGAGCCACCGAACCCGGCTGGAAAATTCTTTATGAATAGACAAATGCCCTCCACAAGGGTGAGAGAGATCTAACTCTGGTGGGAATGCATTGTTTTTGCATGACTGAGTTGTTAAAAAGAATCTGGCATCCTTAATTTTTCTCTATTGCTTATGCTCTTCCCATGTAATCTGTTTGCATACATTCACTTCTTTTCTGCTTTTTGCAATGAATGGAAGCAGCATGAGGCTCTCACCAGATGCAGCTGCCTAATCAGCAATATTTTATCTACCAGGATTCAGAGCCAAATAAATCTCCTTTCTTTATAAATTGCCCGCCTCAGGTATTTTCTTACAGCCACATAAAATGAACTAAGACACAGAGAACCACCACAAACATCTGAGTATTATGTTGCATTATGAAGCTATGGCAGCTACAACATCACTAGACAATAGGGATTTCTCAGCTCAGTTAAGAAATAGGACCACAGTCATGCATTATACCATTCATGACTGTAATAAAATAGTAAATAATTTGCCTTATAGTCTTACTCCACTTGAAATTTTTAAGTGTAATTATGCATAGTCTTTACAAATATAGACTTCTAAAGGTCCTTTGCTTGAAATGTTTGTATAATCACATGGAAAACGTTTTTATGAAATAGATAAAAGGAAAATATGTGCTCAAATCATAGTCTACTATTAACTAACTTTGATACCAAACTTCCCTGAAATTCTATTTTCTTCCTGTGGAAGCAGAAGAAAAAGATTGGCATTGTCGTTAAGCAGCAAATGAGATTGTTTATCCACAATGTATTGGTAATTCTACAGTGCTATTATACAGTGCTCCTTAAAAATGTCCTCACTTTGTTTTAACCAGTTTTGTCATTTTTTAAGTAACGAAATTCATTTTATCATTAGACATTATTGACAACTTTCTACTTATTTCAATATAATCTTTTCAACCTTTCTATCTGCGTTAGTGTTTTCTAGATAAACAGTACCAGTCGGATGTGTGTTCACATATTTCCAACCAAAAAAAGCAAACAGAGAAAAGATGTTCATTTGGGAAAAGCCATTGCAGTGTGAATACACATGCCATAGTAAACTATCTGTGCAAAGAAAAAGCAAAGGTATCCAAAGGATAAAACAAGGTATCCAAAAGATAAAACAAGGAAGACAGCTTAACTGTTTGAAAATATTTACATACTTGGCTACAAAGATCAATCATAAGACTGATGCCAGTCCGAAGTTGGACAGGCAGTTTGCTGGACAAATGCCTTTGCAGAAGTATTTCTCTCTGTGTATGTAAACTTACAGTGGTCTTTGTGCAAAGCTATGAGTGTTTTTGGTACATTTTTTAAAAATTAGCATCAGGTATACAAGTGTGAAAACTCTTCATGGCCTTTTCTGGTTTTATGTATTCGAGTTTTCTAAATATTAGTCCATTTGGATTCTGACGAATTTGACATTCTTTTTTTAACAAAAATCTTTCTCAGAAAGGATCACTGATCAATCAATTTCCAGTTAGGTTCTAATGTCTTTCAATGCTGTTTGGACCTGCCCTAGTTGCTAATCTCATCCCATGTTGCAGGGAGTGATTGATGACCAGGTATCAATGTCAAACTGTTTTAGCCAAATTTGAGTAACAAAGGAGGTTAAGGGAGTGACTCTCAAGAGAAATCTACCAGGAGTCCGCGGTTACATTCAATTCTGTCTGTTCTGTAGGATTTTGCTAACTTTCTAAGTGCTGGACCAGCATTATTTTGCCAAGAGTTATACTTTTGAAAAAATTTAACAAGTGATAAATGCAAAGTTTAAAATGAAAAAATGCAAGGCAAATTGTAGTAATAGGAAAATTTTGGTTTGCATAATGATTTTGAGCCATGAACATAGTCTTAAAGACAACTAATTGAATAAATCAAATTACAATGGGATTTAGGCTGTTTTTTCCTTCCTATTTTATTTTCCCCATGTGGTCTGTTTTCTTATTTTGTGTATATGGATTTCCACTTTTCAAAAGAAATTTATCTAGGTACAACATGTGGTGTCAGCAATAGCACAAATAGTCTCTTATGACCAATGAATACAATGAATACAAAATAATTTTATTTGGATTAGGTTTTCTTATGTTACCAGCAGGAGGTCTTGATTGTAAAGTTTCAATTGCACCATTATCCTGTCAAAGGCAAAAGGTAGCATTAAGCGAGGTAAATGTCTCATTATGATATGGAGTTTTATTCCAATGTCTTGGGAAAAGTTGTCTACTTTTTCATGCTAATATTAGCATGAAAACATTAACTTCTCCTTGCTTGTAGTTTGAATATATTTGGTCATGACTTAGGGTGGGTGAAGGATTGGTTAATTATTTGTGTGGTACATACATTAGGCATAAGGATCATTCCATAAAATGTGTCTAATTTCAGTTTATTGGACTTTAGAAATAGAATAGTTTTTGTTCTGAGTGGGATGGTAATCTTTATTAGAAATGACTCAACACCAGTCGAGGTGGCTCATGCTTATAATCCCAGCACTTTGGAAGGCAGAGGCGAGAGAATTGCATGAGCCCAGAGGTTCAAGATCAGCCTGGGCAACTTCGTAAGACCTCATCTTTACAATAAATCAAAAAATTTTCTGGGTGTGGTGGTGTACACTTGCAGTTCCAGCTACTTGGAAGGCTGAGGTGGAAGGATTGCCTGAGCCCAGCAGGTTGAGGCTGTGGTGGCCATTAATATGCCACTGTTTTCCAGCCTGCATGAAAGTGAGACTGACTCTGTATGAAAGTGAGAAATGACACAAATTTCAAAAATTTTATTATTTAATTTACCATAACTTCAATATTTTCTTATTTTTTAAATTTAATTTAATTATTATGGATACATAATAATGAAAAGTTTATCTATAATCATTTAATTTGCCAATTTTATTTATCTTTAATAGTTTCCCTAGATCACTTATTAGAACTTAGATATTACATAAGTCACCATTTCAAGTTACTTTTCTCTTAACCATTTTTATTGCATGTGAATATCAAAGTGTTCACCTAAATAAACCCTAGAGTTAAATACATGGGTATTTTTCCATTGACTAAGAAAATACAGATTTTTAAATTAGACCAACAATATTAAATTAGTCTTACTTATCGAAATGTGTGCAAACAATGATCGTTCTGTTTTAGGTTGACTTTTTAATTTTACAATTTTTGTATCAAATCCTGAAACCTTAAAATATTTGATAGACATAAATATAAAACTTTCTGACCAGTCAACCCAGGCAAAAATGTACATGAAACTTCTGAAAATATTTTTATCTTACCAATAATGTAAAAACAAGATTGTTTATGAAAGATTTATTTAACTTGTGAACCAAAAAGTACTTTATTATTAAATATTTTCTATTTTAAATTAGTGCTAACTTATTTAATTTTAAAGATTTATGACTGAGTACATCAGATTATATCACAAAGACACAACATATTACATAATGCATGTACACATGCACGACATATTTACATACACAAAGATGTTATTGCATTCAATTTAGAATTCTGTTGTAAAATAGTGATACAAGTTCATTGGTTTATAAAAGACAGCTGAATCCAAATTATATTTATAACAAAATTGAAACCTGTTCATATGATTAAATTTTATTTGTCCTGATAGGCTATTTAATGAAGGCTGTGGAGCAACATTTTGGGTAAATAGTTGCCATGGAATTTGATTTTTAAAAACCTCTTTTAGTTTTTTTCCCTCTAGTTTGAAATGAGTTTAGGATTAAATTTCAATGTTTGCATTTTAGCTAGGACTGACTGAATTGTAAACAAAACAAAACAAAACGAAAAAGGCCAAATTTTCAAGCAACCTTGAATTAGTAACAAATTAATCTTTTGTTCACCTCTCTTGTTTGTTTAGTTAGCAAATGCAGGTGAAAAAAAATAGTAGGCTTTTTATATGGCTACTTCTTTTTGGCCTATGTACGACAGAAAAAAAATTTAAAGTTTGTGCTTTATAGAGATAACGTATATTACTGCTCTGAGCTCAAGATTTTGACCTATTTAATTTGGGAGCCTAACATTTATAGATGCTTATCTAGTTCTTTTCTTTTAGATTATCAATTTTTCAATTACATATTCCATCATCATAGGCAATTACTAGTCACGCAAACCTAAATTTATATTTCTAAAAGGTGTCTAGGTTGTTGGTTATCACAGAGCTGTTGTAATTTGTAAAACCATTAATTTGAATGCCTTTAAGACATTTTAAAAATTTTGGCTGAAATACCATAAGGAATGTTTTAACTCAGCACTGGTAGAAAAGTCAGAAAATTTGAAATAGACACAGAAAAAAATAGAGAGAAAGATGGAAAACAGAAGGCCTTACATATTACATATTAATTCTATAGTTACAAATTTTTCAAATAACGACCATTTTAAGTTCTAATTTTTCCTTTATGTACTTTGTCTATCTGTTTAAAATGTGCATAAGCTGGTCAAAGCCCCAGAAAAGCTGTCATGCCTTAAAGTTTGAGAATCTCATTCCATTTTTTATTGATCTCTCAAGAGCAAAGAAAAATCATGTAAATCTTGTCAGAGAATGTCAGGAGCTTAGATTAGTGTTTTAGACCATTGCCCTAGTGAATTTTAATTAGCCATCCTGAGCCCACCATCAGAATATTTGTTAATGCTCTTGAAAGATTTTCAGAAACAAGCAAGGAAAACGGGTAAGACTATATCAAAGGAAACAAAGATAAGAGTATTTACAAAATTTTTAACCTAGGCATGCAGTTTAAACAAAATATTAAACTAGGTGCACAAATCAGAGAAGATATGTCTCAAACACTGAATGTGAATTCTGTAGGAACCAAGACTGGTAAATCCAAAAAGGCATTTGTTCTTATACCAGAAAGAACTTACAAGCAAAGAAAAAAAAAGTTACAGTCTCAAAAGTCATACAGTATTATTAAGGCAACCATATCCACTTCAAATCCCAAATAAAGTAAAAAAAGCGTCTCAAAAAAGGAGGAATCTTAAGCCTGAGAGAAGACTTACCTGGACAGAAAAGGTGAGGTTTGATAGCAGAGAGCTCAAAGGGCTCAAATAAGTACTAACACTGGTTCTGAGAATCACACATTTCTTCCAAAAGTGATCTTTTTCAGGTACCCCCTTCTGACACCATATATATTAACCTAAATAACAAGGAATCAGAGGATAAATAAATAAATAAATAAACAAATAAATAAATATTCAGCTATGTAATATAATTGAATGGAAAAATATATATAACATTGGATGCAGAAAAGGCTTTTGATATAATCCAGCACCCCTTCTTGATAAAAACCCTCAAACATCTAGGTACAGATGAAACATATCTCAAAATAGTAAGAGCCATCTACCAGAAAGCCACCAACAGCATACTGCTAAACAGACAGAAATTGGAACCATTTCCCATGAAAACTGGAACAAGACAAGGATGCCCACACTCACCCCTCGTGTTCAACACAGTTTGGGAAGTTCTAGCTAGCTTAATCAGAGAAGAGAAGGCGATCAGGGGTATACAAATAGGAAAAGAGGAAGTCAAGTTATCTCTCTTTGCAGATGACATGATTCTATACCTCGAAAACTCAAGAGAATCTGTCAGAAACCTCCTTGCACTAATAAAGGACTTTGGCAAAGTCTCAGGGTATAAAATAAATGTGCAAAAGACAATCGCATTTCTATACACCAATAATAAACAAATAGAAACCTAAATAAAAAGCACAATTCCATTCACAATAGCCACACACACACACACACCACACAAAGAAAGAAATACCTTGGCATCTTCCTAACCAGAAATGTTAAAGACTTTTGCAATGAAAACTACAAAACATTGCTCAAATAAATCAAAGATAACACAAACAAGTCAAAAAATATCCCATGTTCATGAACTGGAAGAATCAACATTTTTTTTTTTTTTTTTGATTTGGAGTCTCATTCTGTCGCCCAGACTGGAGTGCAGTGTCCGCTTCCGGCCACCGCAGCCTCGACCTGCTGGACTCTGGCGATCCTTCCGCCTCAGCCTTCCAAGTAGCTGGAACTACAAGCGCGCACTACCACGCCCGGCTGATTTTTTGATTTATTGTAGAGATGAGGTCTCGCTTGCCCAGGCAGGTCTCAAACCCGTGGGCTCAGGCAATCCACTCACCTCAGCCTCCCAAAGGTGCGGGATTACAGGCTAAGCCACCGAGCCCGGCTAGAATCAACATTGTTAAGATGTCCATTTTACCTAAGGCAATCTACAGATTTAACGCAATACCCCTGAAATTACCAACAACATTCTTCTCAGACCTAGAAAAAACAATATAGGAATTCATGTGGAAACAAAAACGACCAAGAATAGCCTAAACAATAAACACCAAACAGGAGGTATCACACTCCCAGACTTTAAACTTTATTATAAAGCTACAATAATCAAATAGCCTAGTATTGGTACAACAATAGGCATATAGACCAATGAAATAGAATTGAGATTCCAGAAGCAAAACCTCAATTTCTCAACCAACTCATCTTTGGCAAAGCCTCTACCGTCCACTACTGGGGAGAGGAGAATCTATTCAGTAAATGGTGCTGGGAAAACTGGTTGATCACATGCAGAAGGTTGAAACAGGACTCCTATCAATTCCCAAACACAAAAATGAACTCTAAATGGATCACCGACCTAAATGTAAAACTTAAAATTGTAAGAACCTTAGAAAATTTAGGCGACACTCTTATGGAAGTTGGAACTGGCAACCAATTCCTGATCAAAACCCGAAGTGCACAGGACATAAGAGATAAGATAGACAAGTGGGACCTCATTAAACTTGCAAGTTTCTGCAAAGCCAAAGAAACCATCAAGAGAGCAGGGAGACAATCCACAGACTGTGAAAAAATATTTGCCAACACCATGTCTGACAAAGGCCTAACATCAAGGATCTACAAGGAACTCAAATGTGCTTAAAAGAAAAAACCAAATAGTCCCATTACAAAGTGAGCAAAAGATATGAATAGACACTTCTCAAAAGAAGACATATGAGCAGCCAACAGATACATGGAAAAATGTTCAGCCTCACTAGTCATCAAAAAGATGCAAATTAAAACTACACTGAGATACCACCTAAATCCAGTCAAAATGGTCATCATCAATAACAAAAAATAACATGCTGGAGAGGATGTGGTGAAAAGGGAATACTTCTACACTGTTGGTGGGAATGTAAACTAGTACAGCCTCTGTGGAAATCAGTGTGGTAATTCTTAAAATTTCTAAAAATAGACCTTCCATATGACCCCACAATCCCTCTACTGGGAATATACCTGGAAGAACTCAAATCACTCTATAAAAAAGATACCTGCACATGTATGTTTATCACAGCATTGTTCACATCAGCAAGAACATGGAACCAACCGCACTGCCCATCAAAAGAGGACTGGATTAAAAAAATGTGGTACCTATACACAATGGAATATTATGCAACCATAAAGAAGAACAAAATTATGAACTTCGCAGCAACCTGAAAGGAATTAGAGTTTATTATACTGAGTGATCTCTCACAGAAACAAAGAGCTGAGTATCACATGTTCTTACTCATAAGTGAACCTTGAACAACTACCATAATACTATAAGAAAAGGATTGACATTAACGGGAAACGTGGGGTGGGGAGGGATAGTGGGGAGGAGGAATTGACAGTAGTTGATAATCTGCCTGGTGTGGTGGGGCACACCTCATCAACAAGGGTACCTGCACAATGAATATTTGTATACCTAACCCTAAATTGTACCCCACAGTTTAAAAAAAAATCAAGTGAAAAAAAAGGCCAATAAATAAATACATAAATATTAAAAAATAATAATAGTAAAAAGGTTGTTTGGGGATAGAGCATCACAGTAGGAATATGTATGCCATAGTAAATCATGTGTGCATTTAGGGAAGTAGAGGAAGACAAAGATTTTTCACGAAAAAATGAGAAGAAATGCATAATTGTTTTGAAATAGTTATTCTTGGTTACAATATTAATAATAAGGGTAATACCAACCTGAAATTGGATAGATATTTGCTAAGTAGTACTTCTTGCAGAAGTATTTTGTGTGTGTGTGTGTGTGTGTGTGTGTATGTGTGTAAGTTTGTGATGGCTTTTGTATAAGGTTGTAATATTAAGAGTTTAAAAAAAATTATCAAGCATATACTTGTAAGAACCCTCTCTTCATGACTTTCCCTGGCTCTGTTTCTATTTATCAGAGTTTTCTTAACATGAGTGATTGCCTTTTAATTCTGACAACTTTTAGTGTGTATGTGTTTGTGCGTATATAAAAGCAGCAGAAGGATTATAAGAAAAAAAATGACTCATGATTTTGAAGGCAAAAAAATTGCCAGCTTTTCCTTTGGCAAACTGAAGACCTAGGAGAGCCAATGGTGTAGTTCAGTCGACAGGCTGGGAGGCTCAGGATACTTGAAGAGCCAGTGTTAAAGTTTTCATCTAAGACAGGAAGAAACCGATGCTCCATCTCAAAGACAGTCAAGTAGGAGAAATTTCCTCTTATTGTGGAAGAGTCAGTATTATATTTTATTTAATCCTTCAAATGATTGGATGAGGGCCACTCACATTAAGGGAGGGCAATCTACTTTATGCAGTCTACCTGTGTAGATATTAATCTCATCCAAAAACACTCTCACAGCCACATCCAAAATAATGTTTCAGTTAAGTTGAAACAAAAAATCAACTATCATATTATTATATGAAATTCTCAATTTCAGATCAATTCTTTTTGATAAATTCTTCTTTCTACAACTATTTTTAAAGAGTTGTTTTCCCCAGGGTTTTATATTAAACTTTGTCTGGGCAATCTCATACACATAAGTTGAAACAAAAAAGATTCAAATAAATACATCAGAATAAAATTAACCATAGCTAATACTCTGCACCAATTTTATGAACTACTGAAAGAATACAAACACCAGGCACAAATGAACTACTCTTATTGAAGAAGTATGATAACATAAATGCAGCCACCAAAATTGTCCCTTATCCCCCATTTTTTTTTTTTTTTTTTTTTTTTTTTTTTGAGTTGGAGGCTCAAACTGTCGCCCAGACGGGGGTGCAGTGGCCGCTCCCGCCCACCGCAGCCTCGACCTGCTGGGCTCCGGCGATCCTTCCG
>CAUYQG010020693.1:0-11551 GCA_963574415.1 Tarsius wallacei
TGTGGTAGCACGCACCTGTAGTTTTGGCTACTTGGAAGGCTGAGATGGAAGGATAGCCAGAGACCAGCAGGGATGCTAAGGTGGCCATGGGCATGCCACTGCCCTTCAGCCTGGGTGACAGAGTAAGACTCCAACTCAAAACAAAAAACAAAAGGCAAACAAACAAAAAATGAAAGAGTACCTGATCTCAAACCAGGTGAAGTGGGGACCAAAGTGAGTCCTAAATTTTATCTGAACAATGATCATTTGTATACCTAACCCTGAATTGTATCCCACATCTTTAAAATAAAAAATTTTAAAAAGGGAAAAAGAAGGTTCTCATGCTTGTATGCCTAAAAACAAAACAATCTCAAAGGACTGCAAAACAACAAGGGCCACTGCAAATTTACAGAAAAAAAAAAAAGAAACTTCTGCAAAAGCAGCTGCCTAATAATTAGTTGTCCAACATCAGACTAGAATCACCTTTACTATTGATTCTTATTTCCAAAGAAAATTACCTCACAACAATTGTGCAGTCCTCCTCATTTTTTTTCCTTTAAAAACCTGTGTCTCTTTGATGAGGTCCCACTTGTCTATCTTCTCTCTTATGGTCTGTGGGTTTCAGGTTTTGTTCAGGAATTGGATGCCAGTTCCAATTTCCATGAGGGTATATCCTGTATTTTCTAAGGTCAGCTAAATAAGCCATACCCCAAAAATGTGGGTTTTGTAGCCTTCCTATACTAATCAACCCCTTGACTTTCTCCTCCATCCTCCTTACTCTCATCATAGGTACTGTAATCACTTTACTTAGCTCACACTGATTGGACTAGAAATAAATATACTAGCCATTATCCCTGACTTAATCAGAAAAGCTAATCCCCAATCAACTGAAGCCAAATATTTTTTTATTCAAGCCACCACATCCATACTTATAATAACCATAATCACAAACATCATCTATACATGACAATGAACTATCAAAAAATCTTCATCCAAATATCACCCATTATCATTATAATTGCCCTAATGATAAAATTAGGACTTTCACTCTTTCACTTCTGAGTCCCAGAAGTCACACAAGAAATTCAACATAACTCATATGTCTCCTAACATGACAAAAACTAGTACCAATCTCTATTTTACCAAATCAACATAATTATCAACTTAAAATTATTACCATTAATTGCATTACTATAAGGAGGACTTAATGAAACACAATTACAAAAAATCTTAGCCTTTACTCATCAATTGCTCACATAGACTGCATAATTGCAATCCTAACGTGTAATACCTCCTTTATATCATTAAGCATCTTAATCTATATTATCTTAACAATTACATTATTTGTCATATTTAGTCTTTACACAAGCACTACCACCTTATCACTCTCACACTCATGAAAAACGTTCCCACTAATATCATCCATAGCCCTCATTATTCTACTATCATTAGGAGGGTTACCACCACTCACAGGACTCTTGCCCAATGAGTAATGATTCAAGAATTAACCAAAAACTACAGCATTATATTACCAACACTTATAGCTATTATATCCCCACTTAATCTATATTTCTATATATGACTAATTTACTCGACGTACCTAACAATATTACCAGTGGGCAACAATATAAAAATAAAATGACAATTCAGAAGTACAAAACAAATTCATCACCTTATCAACCTTACTTTTCCCATTCTGACCAATATTCCTATCTCTGGATTAGGAATGTAGGTTAAATAGACCAAGAGCAGGTAAATCCCTAAGTAATTATGCTTAATTCCTTTATCCTCAACCTCAGGACTGCAGAACTCTATTCTACACTAACTAAATGCAAATCAGATACTTTAATTAAGCTAAGTCCTTACTAGATTGGTGGGATTTAATCCCATGAAAATGTTGCTAACAGCTAAATACCCTAATCAACTGGCTTCAATCTACCTGTCCTGCCATCTAGAAAAAAAAAATAGGTGAGAGACACCCCATCAGAACTGAAGTTGCTTCTTCGAATTTGTGATTCAATATGATATATTCACCTCAGGACTTTTTGGGGGAGGCAAAAAGAGGGTTTAATCTCTGTCTTCAGATTTACAATCTAATGTTTATTCAGTCATTCTACTTATGTTCATAAACTAATGATTATTCTCAACAAACCATGAAGACACTGGCACACTGAACTTGCTATTTGGTGCCTCAGCTGGAATAGTTGAAAAAGGTCTTAGTCTTTTAATCCAAGCAGAACTCAGCCAATCAAAAGTCCTTTTACAGGATGATCAGATGTATAATGTAATTGTCACTACCCATGCATTTGTCATAATTTCCATTATGATAATGTCTATTATCGCTGAGCGTGGTGGCTCAAGCCTGTAATCCCAGCACTTTGGGAGGCCGAGAAAATAGAATTGCCTGAGCCCAGGGGTTCGAGACCCAGCTGGGCAACTTGGCAAGACCTCGTCTCTACAATATTTCAAAAAATCAGCCAGGTGTGGTATCATGCACCTGTAGTTCCAGCTACTTGGAAGGCTGAGGCTGAAGGATCGCTTGAACCTAGCAGGTCGAGGCTGGGGTGGTCGTGAGTGTGTCATTGTACTCCAACTTGGCGACAGAGTGAGACTCTGACTCAAAAAAAACATTGAAAGTCTCAATCTTTCCACAGTGAAATGCCTCAATTACTATTGTCTCTATGGTTCTAGCACTTTTTATTATATTTCAACTAAAAAGCTCAAAATTTGTTTATCCTATAAACCCACGCCTAAAAAGTGTCAAAATATAAAAACATGAAACCCCTTGAGAACTAAAATGAATTAAATTTATTTGCCTTCTTTTATTGCCCCCAAAATAATCGTAGTCATAATCATTCTATTTCCAAATATATTATTTCCAGTCTCCAGTCACTTAATTAATAGCTGATTAGTTTCCATACAACGACTAGTGCAACTTGTACTAAAACAAATGATAACAATGCATACTATCAAAGGATGAACCTGATCTCTAATATTAATTCGCCTTATTTATTGGCTCAACAAATTTACGAAGTTTAGTTCCACACTCATTTATCAATAAGCCAAGGGGTAGCTCCCATTGTGAGCAGGAGCAGTAATTTCCAGCTTCCATCACAAAACTAAAGCATCCCTGGCCCATGTTCTACCACAAGGAACTCCAATCTCGCTCATCCCCATATTAATGATCATTGAGACCATTAGTCTCTTTATTCAGCCAATAGCTCTGCCTGTAGGACTATCACAGTCAGCCACCGACTCATGCACCTGATCAGGGGAACTGCACTGGTTCTATAATCAATTAACTCATTCACAACATCAACCACGCTTATTATGTTAGTTCTATTGATTATTCTTGAACTCACTGTAGTCCTAATTCAAGTCTATATTTTCACACTCCTAGTTAGCCTCTACCTACACAAAAACACATAATGGCCCACCAAACACACACATATCATATGGTTAAAGCCAGGTCTTGTGATATGATTCCACTTCAATTCATCCACACTTTTATCTCTAGGCCTCTTCACCAATACACTAACTATATACCAATGATGACGTGACATTATCTGAGAAGGCATATTCCAAAGTCACCACACATCAATTGTTCAAAAAGACCTTTGGTGTGGAATAATTATCTTTATCATTTCAGAAGCTTTTTTTTCCTTTGCAGGCATCTTTTAAGCATTCTACCACCCTAGTCTGGCTCCTACACCTGAATTGAGAGGTCGGTGGCCCCCAACAGGCATTTATCCTCTAAATCCCTTAGAAGTTCCACTATTTAATACATTCATCACACCTCATGTCTTCTCTACTATATCTTAAAGATATATTATCAATATTCATCACAGACTCACTTATGTTTCTAAATCTGCACTATAGCCAACATAATTCCAATTATTCTTCTAGTATTTGCAGCATGAGAAGCTACTGTGGGATTGGCACTATTAGTTATAGACTCCAACACATACGGACTGGATTATGTACAAAACCTAAATCTCCTCCAATGTTAAAAATTATACTACCAACAGTTATACTCCTTCCAATAACATGACACTCCAAAAACTCTGCCATTTGAGTCAACATTACCAGGTACAGCCTAATAATCAGCCTTACTACTGTCTCCCTCCTAAATCAATTCTATGACAGCAACACAAACTTCTCATTAACGTTTTATGCTGACTCACTGTCAATTTCCCTTTTAATCTTAATGACCTGATTTCTCCCCTTAATAATTACAGCTCATCAAAATCACCTATCCAAAGAACACTGATATAAAAAAACCTCTATGTTTCAATACTTTTCTCACTCAGGCATTTCTAATTCTTACATTCCCTGCCACAGAGCTGATTCTATTCTATATTTTATTCAAAGCTACACTCATTCCAGCCCTCATCATTATTACCCAATGAGGAAATCAAACAGCATGATTAAACACAAGACTTTATTTCCTACTTTATATGTTGATTGGCTCCTTACCCCTTCTTGTTGTGCTTATTCACACTCAAAACTCCCTAGGCACATTAAACCTATTAATCACCACTTTCATTGTCCAGGAGCTTCCAGACTCCTGATCTAACAACCTTCTTTGACCAGCATGCATAATAGCGTTATCTGTCAAAAGGCCCATCCATACAGCCTTCACCTTTGACTCCCAAAAGCACATGTTGAAACCCCCATTGTACCAGCACATGCGAAGCCTTCACCGTACTAGCAGCAATATTACTGAAACTCAGTGGATACAGGAAAATATGAGTAACAACAATCCAAAACCCCTTAACAGAATTTATAGCCTATCCTTTCCTAACACTCTCCCTCTGAGGAATAATTATAGCAAGCTCTATTTGTTTACATCAAACAGACTTCAAATCATTAATCGCTTACTCCTCAGTAAGCCATCTAGCACTAGTTATCATGGTTATCCTTATTCAGACACCATAAAGCTTCATAGGAACAACTGCCCTAATACTTGCCCACAGCCTCTCTTCAGCTTTATTATTCTGCCTCACCAATTCAAACTATGAACACATTCGTAGTGGAACTATACTACTAGTCCGAGGCTTACAAACTTTACTGCCCTTAAACATCTGATGACTTCTAGCTGGTCTCACAAATCTTGCACTCCCCCCAGCAATGAACTTAGAGAGCTATCTGTAACAACAGCACTATTTTCATGATCTAATCTAACCATTACCCATGCAGCAATCAACATGCTAATTACAGCCCTATTCTCCCTCCACATGTTCATCACAACCCAATGAGGAAAGTTCACTTATCATATCAGTCACATTAAGTCCTCCTTTACACAAGAAAATGCTCTAATATCTATGCATCTTTTACCCCTTTTATTATCACTTAATCCTAAAATTATTATAGGTTTCATATGCCACAAATATAGTTTTAAAAACATCAGATTGTGACTCTAATAATAGAAACTTAAAATTTCTTATTTACTGAGAAAGTATGCAAGAACTGCTAACTCACACCTCTATATCCAACAATCTGGCTTTCCTAATTTTTTCAAAATAGTGGTTATCCATTGGTCTTAGGAACCAAGAAATTGGGGCAACTCCAAATACAAGGAATAAATCTATTCTCCTCCTTTTCTATCACTGGTACTTTTAATTTTTCCTATCATCATAACCTCTACCAACATGTATAAAAGTGACACCCACCTGAACTATGTAAAAAGAAATTCCACTGCATGTGCATTTATACCTAGCTTCATCCCAATAATCATATTTATATACTCAGGCCAGGAAATAATTATCTCAAACTGACATTGGATAACTATCCAAACCCTAAAACTTCTGTTAAACTTCAAATTAGACTATTTCTCCGCTCTCTTTATGTCAGTAGCACTTGTCATCACATGGTCTACTACAGAATTTTCAATTATGATATTTGCACTCAAACTCCAACATTAATCACCTTTTCAAATGTCTACCTTTGTTCCTCATTACAATATTAATCTTAGTAACTGCTAATTAGCTATTTCATATTCATTGGATGTGAAGTGGTAGGAATTATACTGTTTCTACTCATTGGATGATGATACGAATGAACAGTTGCCAATACAGCAGACCTCCAAGCAATTCTTTATAGCCATATTGGGGACATTGGGTTTGTCCTAGCAATGGCATGATTCTTAATATACTCCAATACATGAAAATTTTAACAAATAATTATTCTTAATTCTAACTTCAACACCCTTCACTCACAGACTTACTAGCAGCAACAGGCAAATATGCCCAATTTGGGCTTTTCCAATGACTTCCACCAACCTTGGACTGGGCATAGTGGCTCATGCCTGTAATCCCAGCACTTGGGGAGGTAGAGGTGAGAGGATTGCCTGAGTCCAGGGGTTCAAGACTAGCCTGGGCATCTTGGTGAGTCCTCGTCTCTACAATAAGTGAGAAAAATTAGCTGGGCATGGTATTGCTCACCAGAATTTCCAGCTACTTGGAAGACTAAAGCAGAAGGATTGCCTGAGCCCAGCAGGTCGAGGCTACAGTGGCCTTGAGTGTGCCACTGCACTGCACTCCAGTCTGGGTGACAGAGTGAGATTTTGACTCAAAAAAAAAAAAGACAAATCTCTTAACCCTCAAATAAAACCCAATCCTCTAAATTCTTAAAATCAATTACAATTTCCACGTCTTCATATCCTGCTATTCATGTAATTATAAGCAATTCTAATATTATACCTACTAACAATGCCCTCAAAAAAAACATTAGACTCTCAAGTTTCATGGCGTTCTTTGGCAGCCATAGCCATAGTGTACCCCAAAACCACTAACATGCCTCCTAGATAAATCAAAAATACTATCAGACCCATGAATACCCTGCCATGCCCCACTTCCCCACTAATAATTAATCCTAAAGAGGTAAACGTTTTGAAGAAAACCCTACAAAACCTACAACAAAAATTATATTTAATAAAAATACAGTATAGGTCATAAGTCCCACATGGAGTTAGACTATCACTAATAACACGAAGAATCATTGTTGTAATTCAACTATGAGAACATTAATGACAAACATCTGAAAAAACCACCCACTTATTAACATCATTTATCACTCATTCATTGATCTCTCAGCACTTTCAAATATCTCAGTATGATGACATTTTGGTTCCCTCCTAGGAATCTGTCTAGTCCTACAAATTGTTACAGGACTTTTCCTAGCCAGGCATTATATCTCAGATACAATAACTGCATTCTCCTCCACGACACACATTTGTCGAGACGTCAATTATGGCTGAATTATCAGATACACACAAGCTAATAGAGCATTTATATTTTTCTGCTGCTTGTTTATGTACGTAGAACAGCACTTATACTACAGATCCTACACCTTCCTAGAAACATGAAACATTGGCATTGCCCTATTATTTGCAGTTATAGCAACAGCATTCATAGGATACGTCCTTCCAGGAAGCCAAATATCCTTCTGGGGCGCTACTGTAATCACAAACCTCTTATCAGCCATTCCATCTAGTGGCACTAACCTAGTAATATGAATCTGAAGCAAATTTTCAGTTGACAAAGCAATTTTAACATGATGTTTCACCTTCCACTTTATTTTACCATTTATTATTGCTTCCCTTGTCACTGTTCACCTTTTTGTTCATGAAACAGGATCCAACAACCCACCAGGAATTTCATCAGACTCAGATAAAATTCCATTTCACCCCTACTACACAGTTAAAGATATTTTAGGTCTAGTCTTCCTTTGCTCCAGCCTCTCATTCTGGTCCTATTTATACCAGATTTACTAGAACTACACCCCAGCCAATCCCCCTGAGTATACCTCACCATAGTAAACCAGAGTTATACTTCGTGTTAGCCTACATAATCCTATGCTCTATCCACAAGAAACTAGGAGGAGTCCTAGCCCCAGTCTTCTCCATTCCAGCTCCAGCTATTGTCCCAGTGCTTCATACATTCAAACAATGAAAAATAGTTTTCTGACGACTAATGCAATGACTGTTCTAAGTTCTAGTAACTGACTTACTAGTACTCACGTGAATTAGGGGTCAAACCATTGAACATCCCTTTATTATTACTGGACAAACAGCCTCTATTCTTCATTTTTTCATTATTATTAACTGTGTTAGTTAGCCTAATCCAAAACAAGATACTCAAATGATAAGCCCTTGTAGCATAAAAATTACTTTGGTCTTATAAGTGAAAAATGGAGAATTATTCTCAGGACAACTCAAGGGAGAGGCCTTTTGCCCACTGTCAGCACATAAAGCTGAAATTCTATTTTTTCATAGGTTGTATATTTATTTATTTTTAATTTTTTTATTTTAAAGATATGGGGTATAATTCAGGTTTAGGTATACAAGTGGTCATTGTACATGTAACGTTTAGGTCCACCTTTGGCCCCACTTTACCTGGTTTGAGATCAGCTACACTTATTAATGTTATGTGCCCTTCTCCCCTCCCCTGGCAGTTTCTGGCTACTGCCAATCTCTGACTTATAGTATTGTGGTAAGTGTTCAGGGTCCACTTATGAGTGAGAACATATGGTACTCACTTCTTTGTTTCCGTGATACATGAGTGAGTATTATAGACTCTAAATCCATCCAAGTTGCTGCTAAGTCCATAATTTTGTTCTTCTTTGTGAATGTGTAATAGTCCACCATGCATATGTACATTTTTTAATCCAGTCCAGTTTCAATGGGCATCATAGTTGGTTCCATGTTTTTTCTCTTGTAAATAGTGCTACAATAAACATGCATGTGCAGGTATCTTCTTTGTAAAGTGATTTAAGTTCCTCCAGGTATATCCTCAGAAGGGAGACTGCTGGATCATATAGAAGGTCAATTTCTAGATCTTTTAGGAGTCACCATACTGTTTTCCATAGAGGTCGAACTAGTTTGCATTCCCACCAACAACATAGAAGCATTCCCTTTTCTCCACATCCTTTGTCAGATATGCAGTTGCCAAATATTTTTTCCCATTCTGTGGGCTGTTGCCCACTCTCGGTTTCTGTTGCTTTGCAGAAACTCTTCAGTTTGATGCGGTCCAACTTATCTATATTATAGGAATAAAAATTTCTAGTTATTTTAGGAATCACCACACTGTTTTCTAAAGAGGTTGAGCTGCCAGGCTCAGTGGCTCAGCCTGTAATCCCGCGCTTTGGGAGGCTGAGGTGAGTGGATTGCCTGAGCCTGTGGGTTCCAGACCCCCCTGGGCAACTTGGCGAGACCTCATCTCTACAATAAATCAAAAAATTAGCCGAGCGTGGTAGCGCGCGCCTATAGTTCCAGCTACTTGGAAGGCTGAGGTGGAAGGATCACCAGAGCCCAGCAGGTTGAGGCTGCAGTCGCCGGGAGTGGCCACTGCACTCCAGTCTGGGCAACGGAGTGAGACTCCAACTCAAAAAATAAATAAATAGGTTGAGCTAGTTTGCATTCCCACCAACAGTGTAGAAGCATTCCCTTTTCTCCGCTTCCTCATCAGTATCTGTTGTTTTTTGTTTTATTGATGATGACCATTCTTACTGGAGTTGGGTGGTATCTCAATGTGGTTTTGATTTGCATTTCTCTGATTAGTGATGGTGAGCATTTTTTCATGTGTCTGTTGGTGGCTCATATGTCTTCTTGTGAGAAATGTCTATTCATGTCTTTTGCCCACTTTTTAATGGGTCCGTTTGTTTTTACCTTTAGGCACATTTGAGTTCCTTGTAGATCCTGGATGTTATGGCTTTGTCAGATGTATAGCTGGCAAATAGTTCTTCCCATTCTGTGGGCAGTCTACCCGCTCTCTTGATGGTTTCTTTTGCTTTGCTGAAGCTTCTCAGTTTGATGAGGCCCCACTTATCTATCTTATCTCTTATGGCATGGACTTTTGGAGTTTGGATCAGGAATTGGTTGCCTATTCCGATTTCTGAAAGTCTGTCTCCTGCATTTCTAAGATTCTTCCAGTTTGGGGTTTTACACTTAGATCTTTGATCCATTTGGAGTTGATTTTTGTGTATAGTGATAGGTAGGGGTTTTTCATTCTTCTGCACGTGGTCAGCCAGTTTTCCCAACACCGTTTACTGAATAGGTTCTCCTTTCCCTAGTGGTTGTTGGTGGAGGCTTTGTCTAAGATGAGTTGGTTGAGAAATTGAAGTTTTGCCTCTGGAATCTCTATCCTGCTCCATTGATCCTGTTCTTGTACCAATACCCATCTTTTGATTATTGTAGCCTTATAATAAAGTTTAAAGTCGGAAAGTGTGATACCTCCTACTATATTTTTGATACGGATTTTTTTTTTTTTTTTTGCAATTCATGGTCATTTATGTTTTCATATGAATATCTGTACTGTCATTTCCAGGTCTGAGAAGAGTGATGTTGGTAATTTAGGAGGTATAGCGTTAAATCTGTAGATTGCCTTTGGTAGGATATACATCTTGACAAAGTTGATTCTTCCAATCCAAGAGTATGGAATATTTTTCCATTTGTTTGTGTCATCTTTGACTTCTTTGAGCAGTCTTTTGTAGTTTTTGTTGTCTTTCACTTCTCTGGTTAGGAAGATGCTGTGTGTGGCTATTGTGAATGGGATTGTGTTTTTTATTTGGTTCTCTGCCTGTTTGTTGGTGTATAAGAATGCGACTAACTTTAGCACATTTATTTTGTTCCCTGAGACTTTGGCAAATTCCTTCACTAGTACATGGAGGTTATTGACAGATTCTACTGGATTTTTGAGGTATAGGATCTTATCGTTAGCAAAGAGAAATAACTTGATTTCTTCTTTTCTTATTTGGATACCCCTAATTTGCTCCTCTTGTCTGATTGCTCTAGTTAGGACTTCCAACACTATGTTCAGCAGGAGGGGTGAGAGTGGACAGCCTTCTCTTATTCCAGTTTTCAGGGGAAATGGTTCCAATTTCTATCCATTTAGCAATATGTTGAGTGTGGGTTTATCATAGATGGCGCTTACTATTTTTAGATAGGTTCCCTCTATGCCTAGGTGTTCGTTAGTTATTATCAAGAAAGGATGTTAGATTTTATTGAAAACTTCTTCCACGTCTAATGGTATAACCATGTGGTTCTTCCTTTTACATCTGTTGATGTATTTAATTACATTTATGGCCTTGCGGATGTTGAACCAGCCCTGCATCCTGGGGATGAAGGCTACTTGACCATGGAGGATGATTTTTGAGATGTGTTCTTGGATCCAATTTTCTAGAATCTTGTTGAGAATTTTTGCATCTATGTTCATCAGGGATATTGGCCTGTAGTTCTTTATTTGTTAAATCTTTACCCGGTTTGGGTGTCAGTGTGATGTTAGCATCATAAAACGATTTGAGGGGCATTTCGTCTTTCTCCATTGCCTGGAATACTTTCTTTTTTTTTTTTTTTTTTTTTTTGAGTTGGAGTCTCACTCTGTCGCCCACACTGGAGTGCAGTGGCCGCTCCCGGCCACCGCAGCCTCGACCTGCTGGGCTCCAGCGATCCTTCCGCCTCAGCCTTCCAAGTAGCTGGAACTACAGGCGCACGCTACCACGCCCAGCTGATTTTTTGATTTATTGTAGAGATGAGGTCTCGCTTGCCCAGGCGGGTCTCGAACCCGCGGGCTCA
>CAUYQG010020695.1:0-63762 GCA_963574415.1 Tarsius wallacei
GTGGCTCAGCCTGTAATCCCGCGCTTTGGGAGGCTGAGGTGAGTGGATTGCCTGAGCCCGCGGGTTCGAGACCCGCCTGGGCAAGTGAGACCTCATCTCTACAATAAATCAAAAAATTAGCCGGGCGGGGTAGCGCGCGCCTGTATTTCCAGCTACTTGGAAGGCTGAGGCGGAAGGATCGCCGGAGCCCAGCAGGTCTAGGCTGCAGTGGCCGGGAGCGGCCACTGCACTCCAGTCTGGGTGACAGAGTGAGACTCCAACTCAAAAAAAAAAAAAAAAAATATATGCAACAGAAAATGACTTTGAAGGGGTACAGATGGTGGAATTAGCAGACAAATATATCAAGGTAACTACTATGAATATGTTCAAGGAACTAAAGTAAACTATGCATAAAGAATTAGAGAAGAATATGATAAAAAAAGTTTTATCAAGCAGAGATAGGACTATTTAAAGAAACTAGGTGTAAGAAGTGAAAATTCTAGAGTTAAAAGTATAATAACTGAAATTTAAAAAAATTTGTCAGAGGGCTCACCAAAAAATTTGAACTGGCAGAAGGGTCAGCAAACTTGAAGACAAATCAATAGAGATTGTGCATTCTGAAAAACAGAGAGAAAAATGAATGAAGGCAAAATAAATAAAGCTTCAGAATGATGAAAGAAAACATTAAGTATAACAATATATGCATAATTTGACTAGAAGAAGGAGAGGAGAAGATTAAGGGAAAAATTTAAAAATCAATGCCTAACAATTTCCAAAATTTTATTTAAAAAAACATTAATCTACACATCCAGGGAATTAAATGAACTCCAAAGAGGACACATTCAAAGAAATCTGCAGGTAATATCTAGTTATAACTAGATTATGTGTAATTAAAGTTACACATTATAGTTAAACAGACACATTCTAAATTATAATGTTGAGGCCCAAAGGAAAAGAAACATAAAATTTTGAAGGCAAGAAGGGAATTCCCATCTGCCCATGAATGGCCAGAAAGCAGTGAAACAACACATTCAAAGTGATGAAAATTATACTCACATACACAGAACTGTCGATCAAGATTCTTACTTCCAGCAAAACTATCTTTCAGAAATGAAGGTGAAATAAAAATATTCTCCGATAAACAAACACAGAGAATTTGTAGTTAGACCTGCCATACGAGAAATACTAAAGGAAATCCTTCAGGCTGAAAGCAAATTACTTCAGACAATAGCTTAAAGCTACATCATACAACAAAAATATGCACATAAAGGTAATTATGTAGATAATTATAAAAGACAATATGTTTGAATTTTATTCTTTCTTCTCTTGACTGAGTTAGAAAGCAGTTAGGTAAGACTACATAGATATAGACATCCCTCATTTTCCGTGAGAGGTTGATTCTAGAACCTTCTGGAGATACTAAAATTTGCAGATACTCAGTCTCTGATATAAAATGGCATAGCACGCACATTCTCTCATATCATTTAAATCATCTATAGATTATTTATAATACCTAATACAATGTAAATGCAATGTAAATAGTTATTATACTGTATTGTTTAGGAAAGAATAGCAAAAAGAAAAACTTCTATACTATTCAGGGCAGACACAATTTTTCTTCAAACATATTCAATCCACAATTGGTTGAATTCACAGATACAGAATCCACAAATACAAACAGCCAATTATGTGTGTGTTGGGGGTAAGAGGACTGTGTATAAAACACATTTTATATATGTATTTGTGTTTGTGTAATGCATTGTGGAGTCTATAACTACAGAAAGTTAATATATTTAACAATAACAGCATAAAGGAAACAGGTAGAAGCAAGATATTGAAATAAGAAAATGATACCAGATGGTAACTCAAAGCCACAAAATAAATGAAGAGAACCAGAAAGAGCAAATAAAAGGGCTAAGATAACAATCTCTATAAATATATAATTACTCCCTTTTATTCTTGTATTTCCTTTAAAGGACATTCAATTATATAAAGTAATAATTATATATTGTTGGGTCTGTAATAAACTTAGGTGTAAAATGTTTAACAGCAGTAGCACAAAAAAGATGAAGAGAGAAAGGACTTATATAGAAGCAAAATTTTTTATATTTCATTGAAACTAAGTCAGTAAAAATCTGAAGTAAATGCTGATAGCTTAAGATGTATATTGTGAACTCTAGAGCAACCACTAAGAAAGTGATACAAAAATATAATGAAAACCATCAAAAGAATTAAAAGATTACATTAGAAAATATACACTAATACAAAGGAAGACAATAAAGAAGGAATAGAGAAACAAAAAGAATACATAAGACAAATAAAAAAGGAAACAAAATGGCAGTTAGGAATCTAATATATCAATAAAACATTAAATGTAAGTATATTACACAATCTAATGAAAATTAGAGAGTGTAATCCCAGATCAACTGTATGTGGTCTATAGGAAAAACTTCAGATTCAAATTACAAATAGGTTGAAAGTAAAATGATGGAATGGAAAAGCTATACCAAGCAAACAATAAACATCAAAGACCTGGAGAGTCTACACAAAAGAGACTTCAAGACAAAAACTATTACTAGAGGCAGAAGGATATTTTATAATGCTAAAATGATCAATCTCTTGGGAAGGTAGCACAATCACAAGTATATATGTGTCTTAATAAAAGTTCCAAAATGCATGAAGCAAAAGTGACAGAATTAAAGCAGAAACAAACAATTCAAAAATAATAGTTGGAGGCTTCAATAGTTCACTTTCATTAATGGACAATTTGAATGCCCCTAGTCTAAAGAAAAGAGAAACATTTAAGGTGATAGATTACCAATCATCCTGATTGAATTACATAAATGTATCAAATCATACAAAATATGTTTCCCAAACACAGTAAATTAAATTAGAAATCAGTAACAGAAGAAAATTTGGAAAAGTTCACAAATGCATGGAGATTTAAAAACACACTGCTAAACAACGAATGGATCAATGAAGAAATCACAAGATTAGAGAATATTTTGACATAAATGAATTCAAAAGTACATTCCAAAGCTTATGGGATAGAACTAATGCAGTGCTCAAAGGAAAATGATAGTTATAAACTCCTGTATTGAAAATGAAGAAAGCTCTTTGATCAATAATCTGAAATCCCACCTTATGAAACCAATAAAAATCTTAAAAACATCTATTCTGAAAATAAGCAGAAGGAAGAAAGTAATAAAGATTAGTGTGTACTACATAAGTGAACTAGAAAATAGAAAAACAATAGCAAATATCAACAAAACCAAAAGTTTGATCTCTAAAAATATTAGCCAAATGTGAAAAAGTTTATTTTAATTTTTATAAAACTTTTGTAGCTAGACTAACCTATTAAAAGATGAATCGAGACTCAACTAAAACCAGAAATAAAGAGGGACTATCACTACTGAGCTTAAAGGGACTGTCGCTACTGAGCTTACAGAAATAAAAATGATTATAAGAAAACGCTATGAACACAGATTATATCCAAACAATAGATAACTTAAGTGAAATGGGCAAATTCTTAGAAAGATACAAATTATTCATAATAGCCAAAAGATAGAAACAACCAAAATATCCATCAACCGATTAATGAATATATGAAATGAAAGGCTAATGCATGCTACAACATAGATGACTTTTGGAAACATGCTAAGTGAAAGAAGCCAATCATAAAAGTCCAACATTTTGTATGGTCCCATTTATATGAAATGTCTAGAACAGGCAGATTTAGAGACACAGAGCTAGATAAATGGTTGCCTAGGGGTGGAAGAAAAGCAGAGGAGGAGTGGAATGGAGATTGACTCCTAATGGTGGTAGGGTATCTTTAGGGGAAATAAAAATCTTCTAAACTTAGATTATTACGATGGTTGCACAACCCTGTAAGATACTAAACACCACTGAATCATTCAGTATAAGTGGATAAATTATATGTGAATTATATCTCAATACAATGTTTTTGGTTTTGGGGGTTTTTTTTTGTTTGTTTTTTTTTGGAAGCCATAATCCCAAGCCCAGTAAAGTCCTGGGTGACTTGGAGGTAGGATTCTTGATCGTGTTTTAGGTAACAAAGTTACCTTGCTGAATAAAATGAAAAGACTGACTAGGAAAAGCAAGAACCTTGGTTTGAGACCACAGGAACATGAGTTCTCATTGCCTACTTGAGCAAGCTTACCCTAGCCTCAGTTTCCTCATCTGTAAAAAAGGATGATGGCACCTATCTTGCTGGATTATTTGTGTAATTAATGGATGCATGTAAAATGCCTACTGCCATGGATAGCATAAAGCACGCCCTTAATAGATAATCTTTGGTGCAATTATCAAGGCATTCAAAACACTGTGAAGATTAAAAGAAATAATCCTGCTTGGGCACTAAGGATTTGTTTTTAACCCCTGATAAAATAATATCGTGCTTTAGATATGGTTTCCAAATGAATGAATGAACAAGCAAATGAATAGCAAGCCATTCTGTGTGGCAGGATTCCTCCTGAAAACACATCTGGTATGTCAAAATGCTGAACAGCATGAAAAATAACTCCCAAAATGGAAACCCTAGAGAAATGGACATTTTAAGGGTTTTTTTCTCTTATAAAAATGAACTGTGAACAAGACAGGTGGGGAAAAAAATGTCCAGCCTCAACTTCAAACATAAATAAGGTGTGAAAATAAAGGCTATGTATGGTCATGAATATTTCAGGGGAGAAAGCCAGAGGAACAGATAGACCCCAAGCTGATAAGCCCACTCCAGAGCCTTGGCACAGGATGGTCTTGGGACCTCCATGCTCAAGACAAAGTGATGCCCTGAATAGTTCTGTTTTGCTAATGTGAAAAATCAAAGGCCAATGGGATAAATGGAACTGTTTGGGGGGGATGACAAATATATTTATTTGGCATCTGCTCTGTGGAATCCTGAGAACAGGTTCTCTTATTTAATTCTCACAAAAAGCCTGAGGAGCTAGTATTATCACTTCTATTTTACAGATGAGGTAACCGAGTTTCCAAGGAGAACATAACATACTTAAGGGTATCTTCCCAGTTCCGTAGCCTGTACTTTCCATGTGCCAGGATTAGCAGTTCTAAGTGCTTTAGAACTCGTTTATTCCTCACATTAACACTGTGACTAGGTACCATTATTTTTCCCCCATACACATGAAGAAACTGAGGCATGGGGAGACGAAATGACTCGCTCAAGGTCACTCTGATCCACTCCTGAACCCAGCTGTCTGGTTCTGGAGTCCATGTTCTTTAAGCAGGACACTCTGGAGACTCCCTAGTCAGCAGCAAAGCAGGATCCAACTCATGTCTATTTCCAAAGCAAAACTTTGGCTCTGCTCCACCGTACTCCCTTCCCACAGGACACAATGGGGCTATTGGAGGTGCCAACGTCTAGAAAAAAATTAATTGACCAGAATTGGGAAATCGTAAATGCCTGTCGGGGCCAAGCAAGGGGAAATTGGTCAGATGCACCAGAGAAGTGAGAAACAGGGTCAACAGGACAGCATGAGCCCCATGCAACACACCACTTGTCATAAGGACTTGGGGACCCAGTACTGCCAGAATTTGATGCTGATTCTTGTGAGCTGTGAAATACTGAGTCGCCAACAGAGCCCACCCTGTGTGATTTCATCTACATGAAGTTTGGAAAGAAGGAAACGACGTGGTGCTCTGAAGTCAAGAACGTGGTCCCTGGCAGGGGCTAGTGTGGGAGCAGGAAGTGCTTTTCCTGTGGTCGTCCAGCTCCTTGACCTGTGCTAGCTCCACAACTGCGCTCACTTTGCACTAATTCAGTGAGCTGGATGCACGTGAGATGTGTACTTTTCTCTATGTATAATACACATTAAAAGAAGTGTTGCTTTTTTAACTCATGAACCTAGAAAATGACACTCTATGTCAAATACAACTCTTTGGTCACTGATGTGCCAGGATGAGGCACCTCTTTTAAACATTTTGGGGAATTTTTTTTTCTGTTGAGCTGTTTGGGACTACAAGCCTGCGCTTTTCTAAAAGTACTGAATCTTGCTGGGAGTTCTATCCAGGGGCAGGGGCACGGAGGTAACATCACGGGATGCACAATGTGAGTTGATACAATTAAGATCCTCACAACCCAGAGAGTCTCTCACAAAAGAACAGATAGGTGCTCCTGGCGGCGGGTGGGCTCCCTTTGCTGTAGGGATTCAGGGATAGACAACTATTTTATCAGGGGTTCTGCAGAGGACTCGGGAGAAGGAACCCAGCAAGATAATGCTAAAGTTGCTTCCAACCCTGAGAGCCAGAGATTCCAAGATCTTTCATCCTTCCATTTACTCAGCAAGCAAACGCTTAGGGCCTCCTCTGTGCCCAGCACTGGGAGGCGAGTAGTGAACAGAAACATTAGTATCCATTTAAAGGCCTTGTAAACTATCAGGGGAAGAAGGCATTAAGTAAGTTCAGTGGTGCAGAGAATGGTGAGGGGAGTGGGGGAGCCCCGCTTTCATTGCCCAGGGGCTCAATTCCATCAAGGTGGGAGGGAACGCAGTCCACAATGAGGGATATTTCGGCTGAGACAAGAATGAGGATGTGAATCAGCCAGACAATGTGAGTAGAGATTGTTGGAGGGAGGGAGAGAGACGCCCGTTTGAGGAAATGAGGAAAGTTCAAACCAGCTGAAATGCAGACAATGTAGAGGGCAGGTATGGTTCCGGAGACGGACAACGCCTTTATTTCCTGGATTCTAAGAATAAGCAATTCTAAGCTCCCATAATTCTGAGCATCTATGACTCAACAGCTCTCTCTTAAGATTCTCTGAATTTAGTTTTCCGAGAGCCAATGAATATATCTTTCTAAGTCTCTGGCTTTCAGGCGCAACAAATCTGCATCTGCCCTGGATTATTCCTCTGCTAGTGTAGACAGGGCTAAGGAGAAGTGTTTGGGAGAAAAAGCCCAAGCATATTTGCTCTGCAATCTGCCTCCCAATTAGACTCCGTTCTCCTCTGCTCTGGGAAAAGAGACCAAAGAAAATGCAGACAGAGCCCCCTGCTTATACTAATGAGTGATCTCCACGGGCAGAGTTAATGCCAAGCCCTGTTCAGCCGCCAGGCCGTCACCAGCCCAGGGTGAGCACACAGACTAATTTATGTGGAGTAAAAACACATTTTTACATGGTGTCCTGACACTAAGACAGGCGTTTCCTCCCCACAAAACAAGCCCAATTATCATGGTGTGCTCTGTGACCTTTGCTGCTCTATGAAAGAGTTGCAAATTCTTTTAGCCCTTTCCAGCACTGAGAACTGGAGAAAAAGAAGGGTGCCCATGGCGCATCCTGGGTGAGGAGGAAGTTGAGTCTGGACGGGTGAACCATACGGTCTGCCACTAAGAACTCTGGTATCGGAGCCGAGTAGTTGACCCCAGGAAATCGCTCACCCACTTGGTGCCTCAGTGTCCCCCCTCAATTAAATAGTGCTCAGCACAGCCTACTTCACGGCACTGTTGTGCCAGTTACATGAGCTAATGCTGGTAAAATACTTAGAACAGTGGCTGACATATACTATATGCTCAATAAGTCTTAGCTATTAGCTGCTTTTGTTCAATAGAGGCCAGAGAATACCACACAGAATATACGATTTTAAGGGATGGGTTAAACAGACAAGATAGGCCTTGCTGATATGTGAAGGATAAATTTAGCAGGACAAGAGGCGTTGAAAGGGCACAGGTGCTGAGGAAATGACAAGCTGTTTACTACAAAAGAGTTCAAGGTCCACAGTGCCTGGAGTAGGGCAAAGAACAGCAGGAGATGAAAACGGAAATGTGGATTAGGGGTGCCTTGGTCAGCCCAAGCTGCTGAAATTAAGTGCCACAAAGTGGGTACTAATAAACAACAGAAATTTACTTCTTATGGTTTTGGAAGCTGGAAGTCCCAGATCAGGTCTGCCGGCATGGTCAGCTTTGGATACAGGCCTTTTAGGATGCAGATGGCTAACTTCTGTATCATCACACAGTGGAAAGAGAGTGAGAGTGCTCTCTGGGGTTTCTTATATGAGGACATTAATTCCATTCATGGGCCACCACCCTCCTGACCTAATCACCTCCCAAAGGCCCCACCACCTAATACTATCACTTGGGGGTTGGATTTTCAATATATGAATTTGGGGGCGGAGGTTAGAGGGATACAAACATTCAGTCCATTGCATGAGAAATCACCAAAGGTTTTCCCAACAAAGTGAGCCATTAATTATACTTTTGTCCCAGGTGTCAGAAACACAACTCAAACTGGCTTAAGCAAAATACCCAGGCTCCTGTAACTGGAGCTTTTTGTGGTAAAGCCAGCTTTAGACTACATTAGACTAGATGAGCTAGACTGGATTGAGATGCCTAAGTGATTTTTTTAGGACATGACTCTCTCTGTCTCTTAACACTGCTTTTCTCAGTGCTGGCTTCATTCAGCAGCAAAAGCTCCCCAGTTGGTGACAAAGACAGCCATCAACAGTTTCAGACTGATAAGCTTTCAGTTAAGCCATTCTGGAAGGAGGGAACATTCCAGGCTGGATCTTCCCTACCCTGGTGTGAGTCCAGTGTGCATCCCTGAACCAATCACTGCGCCGGAGTGGGTGATGTGATCTCTGATTGGTTGGAGTTATGTGCCTATTACTTGAGAAGAGGATGGGATCTTGGCCAGAGATCAGGAAAGGACTAATTCCCTTCAGAAAGGGGTGTGTGTGTGTGTTTGTGTGTGTGTGTGTGTGTGTGTGTGCACATGCTCATGCATGCTTTACTTTTTGTATGGTTTTATATTGTTTGTGTTGATTGTGGTTATATTATTTACCAGAAGAAGGAAGATAGATTCTAGCAAACAAAAATAACAAATGTCCACAGTATATGTGTGTGGGTGTTTATTTGTGCTTTTGAAAACACTGAATTTGTGTGGAAAAAAGGACTAGAGCAGGAATGGCAAATGTGAAATGACCTTGTCGTCACTGCATTTCTGACACTCACGCTGATCCGACTCACTCATTGCTAATCCACCACGGCCCTCTTCTCTACTAATTCCAGATGTTGCCACCAAATGCAGCCTCAGTAAGGACTATTTGCCACCTCTGGATTGGGGGCAGGGGGGTCTAATTTTTTTCCTTTCTTAGATGCTATACATCCAATCTATTTCAACCAGAAGGTAATAAATGGAGGGAAGAGAGGACAGATGATCTCTCATATCACATTGAAAAAAAGAAGAGAAGGAGTTTGTGCAAAGTTATAGAGCTGGTGTATCCTGAATGCAAGCTGAGAGCACCTTCTTCCAGTGGTAGGAGCCCAGGAATCAGAATGCTCTGTACCCAAACTCTGTCTTTACTATGGACTAACCCTGTGACCTTTGGTCAATTACTTCACTTCTGTAGAATAGTTTCTTCCTCTGTGAAATGGGGAAAAAATTAACTTCCCTCGGGAGTATTGTGAAAATTGAAGGCTAATGCAAGCAAAGCTCTTAGCCAGACATACACCCAGTGCTCAAAAACCAGAAGCTATCCTTAATACACCTTCCTGTCTATTTCCAGCTTCCAGGCTCTTACTGTTTTGTTTTCTGTTTTTTGTTTCTTTAAATTCAGTTGAGGAAGAGAGAAAATTAAGATAACCAAGTGGTTTTGTGACAACATTATGTAAAACTGTCTCCCTGTGGATCCTTCTAGCTAAATAGAGAACGGAATTTGAATTTTCAAAAGTAACTCAGTAAACTCTCTTATCATTAGGGAATGAGGAGCCTGGTTAATCAAATACAGAGAAATCGGAGTTAATCAAATAAGGAGTTTCCATGTTGACCATGTTGGAATTAGCCTTACTAAAAGAATTAGGATGCAGTAGAAGCACAGCCAAAACGCCTCAAGGGCTTCCCATCACCCAGAAGTTCAAACACCTCCGAACCAGGCTCTAGACGATGTTTTTGGCCACAGCAGCCTCCACTCATGGTCACGTTCCTGGGCCCCAGGCACATGCCTAGTACCTGCGTGGCTCTGTCTCTGTTGTGCTGCCCTGGAGGGCCGTGATCACATTGCTCTACCTCTCCAACCCCGTCTCTCCACCTATAAACGGGCAGAATGGTGTTTCCTCACTGGAAGGTGGGGAATCAGAAGAGGGGCTGTGTGTGTAAGTGTGCCTGGGAGAATGCCTGCAGGGCTGTGGGTGCTCAGAAAGCTCCAGCCTGGATGTGGGTCCCTAGAAATCCCTGTGATCCAAAAGAGATCACAGAAGATCCGTGGCCTCAGGTTTGGAGAGGGTCCGGAGAACATTCACAATCATGGAAGAGAAGCACAGAAATGCTACCATAATTGAAGACCCTTCTCTGAACCCTACTGCTGACAACCCCAGACTGCTTAGAATAAACAAACATGAAGCTTGAACATTGTAACTTGGGAGAGATTTTATTATTTGCAAGCAGTGACGAAACGGTACTGTCCCAAGCACCTCACCAAGGGATACCTTTGAATGTACGAAAAGCAGCAGTAACAACGGTCACTGCAGCCACTGAGAGCTTCTCATGGACCACTGGTCTAAGTATTTTTCATGTATTAACTCATTTAATCCCCAAACTTTATTTTATAGATGAGAAAACAGAGGCACAGAGAGAGGTTAAGCAATTTTCTCCCATCCAAGCGCTAAGTGGATTCTTTTTTTTTTTTTTTTTGAGTTGGAGACTCACTCTGTCACCCAGGCTGGGGTGCAGTGGCACACTTACGGCCACCCCAGTGTCGACCCGCTGGGCTCCTGGGCTCCAGCAATCCTTCCGCCTCAGCCTTCCAAGTAGCCAGAACTACAGGCACACGCTACCACGCCCAGCTAATTTTTTTTTTTAATTGTAGAGATGAGGTCTTGCCAAGTTGCCCAGGCTTGTCTCGAACCCATGGGCTCAGGCAATCCACTTGCTTCGGCCTCCCAGAGTGCTGGGATTACAGGCTGAGCCACCGAGCCCGGCCAAGCAATTTTCTCAAGATCACACAGCTAGAAAGTGGCAGAGCTCAGGTCCTAACCACCCTGTAATAGATGCTAAAACCCACTCCTGCCCATGTTAAACAGAAGGGGTATGTGTTGATGCTCTTCTTTTTCCCAGCCAAATAATCTATCTTAAGCCAGTTCTTAAACTCTTTTGTCCAAGACCCAAAATACATATGATGCCTCTTCCTTTATTACATGCAATGTTCTTTGATATTTCCCATAATATTCTATTTTATATTATTTTAAAATGCTGGTTGCCATCTGCTAAATTGATTTCAAGATGCACTAATTAATCCTGCGCCACAGTTTAAAAAGTATCATGCTAGACTCTAAGTTATAAAAAGATCAGGCTTACTCACCCCCGTAAACCTGTCAGACTCATAGAAGACTCTCTGTCAATGTTTACCCAAGTGAGAGTTCAAACATGAATTAAGGTTCAGAGCAGAGATCTCTTACTGCGGTCCCAGAGCTTGAGTCTAACCACAGAATGATTTTATTTTGCCTGCATAGAGCTTACATTTTTGTTAAAAGGTTGCCAGTGTTTAAAAATCAGGAGCTTCAGAAGTAATAAGTTCTGCTGATCTATTGCACAGCATGGTGGCTATGGTTAATAATAATGTATTGTATATCTCAAAATAGCTAAAAGAGAGGATTTAAAATGTTCTTATCACAAATAAATGATAAATACTAGAGGTGATAAATAGCCTGATTTGATCATTCTGCCCTATATACATGGATCGAAACATCACACTGTACCTCTTATAAATAGGTGTATACAATTATTATTTGTCAGTTAAAAATAAAATTAAATGTTAAAAAAGAGACATAGAAGCCAAAATTATAACAAAAAATTAAAATCAGGGGATTCAAAGAAGTATCCAGATGTCTAGCTTCTGAAATAATCAGACCTGGTAACTCTGAGGACAGCGGTGCAGAAGAGCCCTGGCCGTCGGCATACGCAGAGCTCTGCACCCTGCTTTCCCACACTCTGTCCCCTCACTCAGTCCCTACCCCACCTGACTTCAGCTTATTTTCCTCTCACTCATTTTATTCGTCTGTTTCCTGCCTGGGCCCTGTCACTGTCATGATTTGGGTCTAGCACAAGACCTTAATATTAAAAAAGAAACAGGCAAATTCGACAAGCAAACAATGGCATTTACAACTCCCTGCCGTCTTCCATTCCCTGCTACCATTTTCACAGTGACCTTAAGGCACAATTGCCTGAATGCCTAGCGACATTTGAATTTGGACTTATTTTTGTTCGCTCGCTCAGTTCATCTCACCAGACAGTTGTTTTAAGACATCTCCGCCAATGTCCCATATTGATCTTGCCTAAAGTCTTTTACAGCCCTTCCAGGAGCTCCTACTTCCTTCTGGGAATCTTAGGATCTAGGTACCAATCAGATGCCTGGAGATGCTGTTTGCCGGGACTTGTCCTAAATGTTGTGGCTCTAGACAGAATGGGCTGTTTGGGAGCACTGGTTCCGGAGCCAGACTGCCACGTGCTAGCAGTGGACACTGGAGCAAGTCTTCTAGCTTCTCTGTGCCTCTGTGTCCCCAGTAGAAAATAGGACTAATAGTAGCATATACCACGCAGGACCTGGGGAGGATTAAATAAGATAATTCACATAAAGTGCTTTATCACGATGCCCCATAAATATTAGTAGTTATTATACGCTGCATACGCTGGGGTGTTTTGTCAGCTTGGCTGTGCAGGGATACGGTGGTGCATGAGGGTCTGTCAAAGACTGTCACCAGCTCGGGTTGAAGCTGAAGGGAAAAGGGCTTGATTGTGTTTCAAGCCCACCCTTTGTGTTCATCATTCCCCAGGGCTCTCTGGTTACCATGGCAACCCAGCTTACAGGTTGCCAAGTTCAAAACAATATGTTTCTAAGCAAGAAGTTTTGCTGGCATCACCCATCCTGATGAGAAGGGAATGAAGGCTCGTGGGTCTGTGCTGCTGTCCTGAAGACAGGAGAGCCTCTGTTATGACTCCTTTCACACATCTACCTAAGTAAAAATGTCCAGGAAGGTGGGGAGGGGCATGATTGGTCACTGAATGACCGCCATGATAACTTTGAGCACACCGCTTGCAACACTGACAATGTAGTGAACCAAACCTGAGCTCAGGGCTCTGACGAACTAAGAGGCACTCTTAAGGGCTTACTGTGTCACTCAGGGCAGGTAACTTAACCCCTCTCTGCTTGTTTCCTCCTCCGTAAAATGGATGTAGCCAAATCTTCCTCAAATGGTTCTTAAGAAGATAAAGCAAGCCGGGCTCGGTGGCTCAGCCTGTAATCCCGCACCTTTGGGAGGCTGAGGTGAGTGGATTGCCTGAGCCCACGGGTTCGAGACCCGCCTGGGCAACTTGGTGAGACTTCATCTCTACAATAAATAACAAAATTTGCCAGGCGTGGTAGCGCGCGCCTGTAGTTCCAGCTACTTGGAAGGCTGAGGCGGAAGGATCGCCGGAGCCCATCAGGTCGAGGCTGCAGTGGCCAGGAGCGGCCCCTGCACTCCAGTCTGGGCGACGGAGTGAGACGCCAACTCAAAAAAAAAAAAAAAAAAAAGAAGATAAAGCAAGTCACTGTAGGTGAAAACTCATAGTACACTTCCTGGCACACAGTAGACCTGCAGGAACTGTCAGCTGCCTTCCTTGCCTTCATCTGTGGCTTCCGAGGCCTGCCTTGTGTACCCCCCAATTCTGTGACTTTGCTTTCACTGCCTCTTTGGCCAAGAACATTCTTCATTTCAAAACTTAAATCTCTACCACCAAACACGCACTCAATTTTTCCTAAGGAAACAACTGCAAAAGATTCATGTGCAAAGATCTTAATCAAAATAGTGTTTATAATGACAACTCTGTATGCAATATAAATATCCAACCATAGAGACCTGATGAAAGACAGTAAGACATATTCATGCCATAGACTATGACTCACCTGTTTAAAATGATAATGCACATCTGTATTTATTGATGCAGAATTGATTACTATCTTATGAAATAACAAGTAGATCATAAAAGAATATCCATTGCATGGTCATATTTTATAGATCGATAGGCAAGTAGGTAGATTCATAGATGCCAAAATATTAATAATCATTGGGTAATTTGTCTTTATTTTGCTTCTCTGTATTGTCTGCATTCTTTTAATCACAAACATGTCCTCTGTAATAAAATATCTCAAAATACAATCCTAACGTTAATATTAACACAGTATTAATATTAACACCCATTTTCTAAGGTTCAGGTCAAATTCCACTTCCACCACAGGCTTTCCTGAATACCCCTGACTCACACAGAATTTCTGTTTCCCTTTATCCTCTCCAGAGCCTGCATGCACAATTCTTTAAACATCTCTGAAGACGTTTACTGTGTCCTACTCTATGGGTCACTTTGCAGCCACTCCCTGCTTAGATACATGTTCCTAGGAGGCAAAGGTGGCCTAGCTTAGTCCCTGCAGGCACCAGTCAGTAAATGAATGAATAAATGAGAGAATGAATGAGTGAGTGAATGAATGAATGGATGGATGAATGAGTGAAAGAATGAGTGAGTGAACACATTCCTCCTTCACTCTTCAAAATTCCAACGCAAGGCCTCCTTTTTGGTGAGTCCTTTCTGGGCTCCTTTTCCCTTCTTCTGACCGTTTGAGTGCTTGTCCTGCAAATGCTCTCATAACTGCTGCCCACATTCCTGCTTAACCCTTTCCTGCTGGTTGTCTATGGCAGAAGCCAGGAAAGGCTGGCCAGGAGTGCAGTGGACACAGTCCTGGATCCAAAAGTGTAGATAGGAAAACAACAATAGCCAGGAAGCAGAAAAAGTCTTTCCGGGGAGGGGACACCATTCCCACACTCTGGTATAACACTTGGTGTGAGTCCTGGGGGCAGAGCAGAACAGTATAAGGAAGTCTGGATCCAGAGATTGGTCAGTATCTCTATTCACATTCCTCAAAAGGGCTACATTTAGGATAAAAAAAATTTTAATGCAACGTGGTAGTAAGATTGTTGTTAAAAAAAAAAAAAAACTCTCATATTCATTGCATCACTATTCAACCTAAGTGACCTTCAAGAGATGAATGGATAAAGAAACTATGGTATATTTATGTAATAGGATACAATGCAGCCTCCAAAAAAGGAAGAAATGCTGCCATCTGCACCAACATAGATGGAATTGGAGTATATTATGCAAAGATGAATACATCAAACACAGAAAGACAAAGACCACATGTTCTTTCATATATGTGAAATCTAAGACAATTGAACTCACAGAAGCAGAGGGTGGTGGTTGGCTGCTAGAAGATGGGTATGCAGATGGGAAGATGACAGTCAAAAGGCACAAAAAGTTTGATTTTTTTCAGATCAATGACAATATGATGAAGATAGCTAATAACTGAGTACTATACATTTCAATATTGCTAAGGGAATAAATTTCAAGTGTTCTCACCACCAAAAAAAATAAAAATACTTGAGGTGATAGACATATTAATTATTTTAATTATCCCACATTGTATTTAAAAATCATAGCACCACTCTGTACCCCATAAATATATACTACTATAATTTGTCAAAATACAATAAAATTTTAAACTGATGAAACACAGTGATTCCCAGCTTCTGCTGCTCTAGGATAACTTGGGGAGCTTGATTTTAAAAAAATACTGAAGCTCAGGCCACATGCAGAAAGATTCTGATTTAACTAATCTGCGATAGGCCTGGGCAACAGCATTTTTTAAAAGTTCCCCAAATTATTCCAATATGCATTCATGCATCCAGGGATGAGAACCATTCTATTTAGTCTATTTAGGGAAGGGGTATTAAAGCAAGACTTTGCAATTCAAAGAGAAGCAAACACAAGGGGAGATGAGCTCTTTGTCTTTCCCTTATTTCTTACCAAAGAAACAGCACCCTTTAACCTTGGGAGGGGGGTTCCCCCTTGCCCCTTGCGAACCCTGCATCCTCCATCACCATCATGTTTTATAGCTCCACCCTCTATGGCTTTGGCTTGAAGCAACCAAGCTCATAAGTGACTAGCTGCATCTCCCATTATTCATGAATTCTCAGAGGGCAAAATTGAGTACTGTTCATCTTTTTGTTTTGTTTGCAGTGCCTAGCAATAGCCTTAACATGCTAAAGTGTCAAACAATGGAATGAAATGGAAAGATGTTAGCCACAAAAGCTGCTCACCAAGTTATATTTGGCCTCCAGCCTTCCAGGGTCATAGTATAATCGTATTCCCCACCCCCTTTAAAGGAGAAGTGATAAGGTCACTTGACTTGGCAAGTAAAATATGCACAGAATTCACATGTGTCACTTTCAAAGGGAAATTTAACCAAAAAAAAAAAGTTTCCTCTGTGGGATGTATCAATTTCTCTTTCTCCCTTGAAGTGGCTGGGAGCACATGTCATCATGAAGTCCTGTCAACCGTTGGTCCTTGAGTTACTTCAAAAGCAGATTCTTCCCTCCTCCTCATGTTGAATTTGTGGCATGAGTGAGAAATAAACTTGCATAGTGAGTTCTGAGGGTTATTTGTCACTGCAGCATAATCCAACCTATCCTAACTGATTCAGGAATGGAGCAGCGTGGGGTGGACTTAACTAAGAGCATTCATCACACAGAGTAAGACTAAGTAGTCTCATGGCACATTTCTGTTTCAGGTGTGTGTGTGTGCGTGAGTGTGAGTGTGTGTGTGTGTGCTGGATTATGAAGTAAGACATATTTCTTACAGTCATTTTCAAACATTGTTTATCATGACCCACAGTAAGAATTAAATCGTATTTCATAACACAAGCGTGCATGCACGTGCTCACAGCACCTCACTGCACACCACACTCTTTCTCACTCACCTGTTCCACCCATGCTGATCTCCTGTTGGTTCCTTTTCCCCCAGATTCCTACATAGCTGGATCTTTGTTGGCATTCAGGTCTCAACTTAAATGCCACCTTTTCTCTAGAGTGGCCTTTCTGACTACAAATTCTGACTCACAGCTCCCCAGACACTATCAATCTGTTCTGTTTATTTGCAGTATTTATTGTGATCTGTTCTTTTCTCATTGATTTGTGTGTGGGATTGTCTGTCTGCTTAGACACCTCTCATGTTTCCCCCACTGTCCCGGCACCTAGCACCTAGTAAGGACTCGCAGGTCAGAGCACCAGGATGATACAAATGCAGCAATAACACGGTTGGCTCCTCCAGCAGGCACAGTGGGTGCAACCAAAATTCCATCCTCTCTCTATTTTTCAGAGTCTCCTGTGGTTAGGTTGGGGCCCATAGGCCGATGTACCGTGAGTAGAAGCCATATGTGTCCCTCCTGGCCTTCGGCCATTAAAGACCAGCGTGATACGTCTTCCATTCTTCTCTTGCCCTCCTGCTGCAACTTGATGATCACATGAAATGGCCACCCGACCACAGTTGAACCGTGAATGACCTGTTAAATAACCTTCATTGTGTTATGCCAGCTGAAGTACTAGAGTTTCTTTGTTACAACAGCAAAGCCTAGCCTAGCCTGACTCACATAGTCCTCAGACTTCACCTAGGCCCCATTCTCACTTAGTCACCTTCACGTTCTCATTAGTCACTTCACCCTGCATTTTATGAGATTAAATATCAGGACTCTACATATAAAGTGACGGTAGGGTATCTACTGGCAGACAGAATAAATACGTACAGTATTGGTGTATAAAAATGAAGAAGGAAATAAAAGTTTTCACATCTGACAAGGCCAGCAGCTGCCTCTAAAAGGCAGAAGAGTCTGGCTTCCTCATGAGGCATTTTTTCCCTGTCCTTGAGCTGAGCAAAAGAGGATCCATCCAAACTGAATTCATCTCCTTCCAATGATTTCCTCTCGAGCAGGGACAACAGCATCAATTAGACCCCAGGATGAATGTAGGTAAAACTTTGCTCCAACAAGGATTCAACCTGTCTTGCTTCTAATTGTCCATTTATTTCTCTCGCAAACGATGTCGATAGCCCAGATGCTGCTTCTGCAGAGCAGTCTCTGCTCCCCCGGGAGGTGGGCTGGGGGAGGCAGCCTAGCATGGTGTGAAGGTTTCCATGGTAATTACGCACCAACCACCGAAAGGCTCTGCCCAGTGAAATCCCTTGTTAGCCACCAGCCAGCTAATTAGAAGAGGCCTTTAGCACTTGCTTGTGTTCCGGAACATTTCTTCCTGGTGGGCTAGGAATGGGCGGTCAAGGCTTCGTCTACCCAAGGCCAAGTTTCTTTAGCCCCAAGCCCCAGGGAAAGTCACAGACATGAAGGGAGAGTAATTTATTCCTTTGGTCCATGGAGAACAGACATTTGACAGCCTTTTTTCTGCATCTGGCAAACACCAAGGTCAGTTAGCGGCAATGAGCCCAGGTCAGAGGTATGGGGACTGTGAAGGGAAGGAGTGACCCAACCCATTCTGAGTAAGGCCCAGAGGGAAACTAAGGGTACAAGGAAGAAAGCACTGCCTCTGGGGAGGAAACTTAGGGGGAAGGAGTAAGAAAATATTCTGGGTCTAGGAAAGAGTTTTTGGTGCTCACAGGAGTGGCTTCATGGATGCACAATCAGGGCACCACACTCAGAAGAGTTCCATGCTTGGTTGTACACTCTGCTGTCACCATCTTAAAATTTTAAAAACTTTTTAAACAAGGGGACCTACATTTTTTGTGTCACTGAGACACACAGAAATCTGTGGTTGGTTCTGGGTGTTCAGATGTTCTCAGCAGGTAAACTAAGGAAGTGGGCTATGAATATGGGGAAACCCATATGCACACAGGCACTCAGGACTACTTGCCCACGAGATACTGGATCCAGAACTCTATGGTGAGTCCCAGCTGAGTATTACGACTAAGCACTCTGGCTTCTAGAGCCAGAAGGACATGGGTCCAAGATCCAGCTTGTCCAGTCATTCCCTGTGCAGTCTGGGATAAATGACCTAACTCTTCTGTGCCCCAGTGTTCTTATCTATGAAATGGGGATGCCAGTAGTAGCCATTTCATAGTGAGATAGCGAAAACTGGCACATAATTTTTGCTTCATAAATGTTATCTAATACCCTCATGACTATCATTGATATTGTATGATTCTCATTGTACTTCCATCCTCATCCACACCTCCATCCTGAGCACCCCCCTGAGCCACCCATGCTGACCCACAGAGCATGTGTCTCCCGCAAATAGCATTCTAAAGAAGACCAGGGGAAGCCAGAGTATCTCCCCTTCCCTCTGAATTCTTCTCTCCTCTCAGCATCTCTCTTTATGTGTAAGTTCTGCCCCACTCCAGATCCTTAGCTTGAGCTTTAAATTTCAGAACCTATCCTCACCCTCTGATTGTACTAAGGAACCTGGGCCAGAGGCGGAGACTTGTCCAAGGTCACCCGCTGCTCAGCAGCAGAGCCACGACCACACCTTGGTCTTCCAAGGCTTTCCAACCCTCCCTACGCTTTTGCACGAGACTGGGTAACGGAGCCCTTCCCTTCCTTCCGCCAGCTTCAGAAAAGCACTTCAGCGTGCTTTAAGGTTTTAGGATCGGCTCTCTCAAAAATTCACTCAAATCCCCCAGGATATAGTTATCTCCATGAAATTCAAATACCTCCTGACCGGGAGCTGGTCAGAGTGAGCCTCGGGGCGCTAGGCACCAGTGGGCAGGTGGAGCTGCTTAGTTTAAGCAGCAGCGAGCTAGGTGGAAGGCTGATTGGCAAAAGAAAGGGGAAAGGGGGCTGTTCAAGCATGATTTGAACTCGGCATGCCCTGCAAGGGAAGGGCATCCCTGTCTGGGGGTCGAGAAAAGGAGAGACGGAAAGCGGACACGCAACTCCTTGCGATCCTGAGACAAGAAATCTGGTGTGTCCAGCTGTTCAAGTCTTCAGAAGAGCACAGTCTTTGGCACCCAGTGGACTGGGTTTGGATATCTCCTCTGCCATATACTAGCTGTGTGACGTTTGGTAGGCTACCCTCTCTCTCTGAAAGTGTCTTATTATCTGTAACACGAGGTTAATAATGTGTCCCCCTCAGGGTCATTGTCGTGTTCAAATGAAATAGTCCATTTCGTTCATGAAGAAGCTGGCCCTAGCACCAAATACATGTACATTTTGATGGCCAAGATCATCATCATTGTCACCAGTACTAGCAAAGAGCAGTAAGACTTTTCAGATCTGTTCCCAGTCCTTCCTGGTGATTGGGAGCTGCAAGGGTCTTGAAGGGCAACAACAACATTCATCTGAGCAATGAAAGTAATAATAAAAGAAGGAGGGAGGCATTAACATTCAGGCTGGTTCAGAGAGTGTATTTGGCGGTCCACTCCAGGCCTGGTGGCAGCAAAGGCAGCTAGGAAAGGCCTGACACTGAATAAGCAGTTCCTGGAAATACCGGTTCCCTCGGACAGGGACGAAGAGGACACAGCAAGGGAAAGTGAGTGAACAGTGGCAGGAAAATGAATCGGGGAGTGGGGAGGAGCTGCCTGCCATTAATCATCATGAAGAATAGGTCCCAGAGAGCTGCCTTTGGCTCCACGGTGATTAATGACCTTTTTAATTTCTCTGCGCATCGTCCCAATTATGCAGGGGCACTGAGGGAGGCCCCGCCTTCCCCAGGGATGCAGGGAGGTCTATGCAGGGCCCTGGAGTAAGACGGAGAGGAGGGCTCTCGAGGGCAGGTGGGGGGAGACCCTGTGTTGTTTTCTAACAGGGCTTGGAAGACCCACAGACAAGATCCCAGAACTTGCCAGATATGAGGGCAGGAAAAGAGAGCACCAGCCTCTTGGGGAGGCTGGTGATGGGCACCACTCTCGCCTTCAAACTTGCCTGCAAATAAGTAGAATCAATTTCTTACGAACTCAACTAAATTTCTAGTTTGAGTTCCTAGAATTTTAATCTCATTCCTGAGATGCGTCTAAGTTCTGGGAGTCAAGAGTTGAGTCTGGAGCAAATGGCTACTTAAAATTCTTGACCAGGCAAGTATTTTCTGGTTCATCCATCACCTGGTCAGATCCTCAGCTGTCAGTCCATGGAGGCTGCTGCTATGAAACCTCACATGCCTGTTCACATCCATGGCTCTCTTTGTAGTTGCACCAAAGAGCAAGGGGAAGCCTGAAAAGGCTACCTCTGGTTCTAACTAACGAGACAAACTACCAGACCTGTCGAAGGTGTCTGGCCCTCCAAACTGATCTGATTATATCATCCTCTCTCTCGTCATCACTCCTCTCCTCTCCTCTCCTCAACCATCGCAGGGCACAGTACATCAACCATACTCCCCTGGCTCCTCAGACCTGGTCATAGAGCCGTCCTCTAAGCTTTCCACCCCCATGAAGAGTTCAGGCTTTTCAAGCACAAAAGCCAACAACTAGCAGGCTATTTCTGGGTGCTATCCTATAGCAGAGAGGACAGTATTAAAGCAGTCTCTCAGCCGGGCTCGGTGGCTCAGCCTGTCATCCGCGCCTTGGGAGGCTGAGGTGAGTGGATTGCCTGAGCCCGCGGATTCGAGACCCGCCTGGGCAACTTGGCGAGACCTCATCTCTACAATAAATCAAAAATTAGCCGGGCGTGGTAGCGCTCGCCTGTAGTTCCAGCTACTTGGAAGGCCTAGGCGGAAGGACCACCGGAGCCCAGCAGGTCGAGGCTGCGGTGGCCGGGAGAGGCCACTGTACTCCAGTCTGGGTGATAGAGTGAGACTCCAACTCAAAAAAATAAAAAATAAAAAATAAAGCAGTCTCTCTCTCCCCCCCCCCAATCTCTCTCTCATTCGCCTTCTCGCTCTCTCTCTCTCTCTTTCGTACTTTTGAGAAGTAAGATAGAGGAGGAAAGAGAAATAAGCAGATAACCAATGGCTAATGTCTTATAAATGTTATCCCTCCTCACATGCAGAACGCCACAGAGAGGCATTCTGGAGAAGGAATGAGCACATCCTGTAGAAAAAAAAATCAATAAAATTGTTCATGCAGAGAGCAATATTTCTTCATTATTAAGAGCACAGGCTTTAGTGCCTGACAGATTTTGGTTTCATCCTGGGCCCCTATCTACTGTTGTGTGACCTTGAGCAAGTGGCTTGGTCTCTCCAAGCCTCAGCGCTCTTGTCTTAGAGTGGAGAGGATCTGCCTGGGCATGGACTGCCAGGGGACAACTGGGACGGTGTGTCCTATGCCCAAGGAAAGAAGGACAAGGAGGTTTAACTTGTTGGGTATAGAAAGAGAGAGTGCACAACTGAGAGAGAGAGAGGGTAACCAAAAATCATAGAGGAGTTAGAGAGTTTGGGGCCACACATGAAGCCAGCCAGAGAAAGCATAGAGACAGAAAAGAAGTTGCAAGAGTAAGTAAGGGAAGAGTGGCAACTGGCTTTGAATTGTTGGTCCATGACCTGTGGACGTGATGGTGTCTGAAAGCCAATAGAAGGGAGCCCAAGGTAGCAGTAGAGAGAAAGAAAAAGACAATTCCTGAAGGAGACACCATAACTAAGAAGTATCCAAGGGAAAGAATGATGACTTTCTCTCTTTTTTGTTTTTTGAGTTGGAGTCTCACTCTGTCGCCCAAGCTGGAGTGGATGTCCCAGAGACTAGGCCTATTCTTGATTACTATTCCAGCACTCACTCCCTCTCTCCCTTCTCCCTTCTTCTTTCTCTTCTCCTCTCTCCTTCTCTCTCTCTCTCTCTCTCTCTCTCTCTCTCTCTCTCTCTCTCTCTCTCTCTCCCTCTTTCTCTCTCTCCCCTTATTTCTCCCCCTCACTCACACTCACAAAGTCTCATATGGAGAGAACTTCTCAATGAATCACAAACCCACAAACTCACCTCTCTGTCTGGAAGTTTCTCAGTAACAGGGGAAACAAGATCTGGGTTGGCTGAGGGAAGCCTAAAGACAGGAAACAAGTAAAGCAGCACTTCCAGACTTCAAAGTGCAGTGCAGATCGGAGTCAGTTCTGTGGCTGGGACACAGGGCTCTGCCGGCCTAACAGGCCCTGGTGGTGATGATGCTGCTGTCAGTGGACTTCACTTTGTGTGGCAAGGGACCACCTGGCTTTTAGAAGAGATGGCATTGCTTCAGGAATCCCAGGGCCCCTGTTCATTCTGTTTTCTGGGGAATGAATTTTCATTCCTTCACCTCCAATAATCCTCAATAACCTCTTGGTAACCTAGGAGTGGCAGGTCCCTCCACTTTTTATTAATGGATTAAATGGGCAGAAATCAGGAAATCCAGTCTGTTGTTTAAGCTTCAGGAGTTGCCATGACTTCGGTGAGCCAAAGTTTTCATACCTCCAGGGGCCATATTCCCCCAGAGAAAGCTGTCATCCCTTTCTTCTCCACAGCAGAAGGATGGTCAGAGAGTGGGGACTGTCCCTATCTCCTGTTTAAATTTGTCCTCAGTCAACACGCACGCACGCACATACACACACACACACACACAGACACACTAGTATGCACACTGCTCCAGTAAGAATGAATACATTTATTCTACTGAATAAAATAAAAGTCAAGCTCCTTATAATGCCTCCAAGGCCCTGGATGATCTAGAGTCCGCCTCCTTGGTCCTCCTCTCCTTATATCTCTCTTCTGCCCTTACGAAGTTCCATCCACAGTATCCTCTTGTCTGCTCCTCTAAGGCAGTGGTCCCCACCCTGGCTGCACCTTTGTGACACCTGGGGAGCTCTTAAAATACATCAATGCCCAGGTCAAGCCCTGGACCAGTGAGGTCACAATCCCTTGGGGACGGAAGCCAGCCATCAGTAAATTCTAAAGCTCCCTAAGAGATTCCAATCTGCAGTCAGGCTGAGAATCAAGGCTCTGACGTTCCAAAGCTTTCCACCTTCAGCACCTCACCCCTTATTCCTCTGTCCCTGTACTTTGCACACTGGCCCTGCTCCTCTGTCACATCTCAACCCAAATGACCCCTCTTCAATGAAGCCTTCCACAAAAGGTACTTTATTTCTTTCCTAGAATTTGTCACAATCTGTAATTTTATTTATTGATGTATTTGTTTGTTTCCTTCTGTTTCTTTCACTAAAATGTTAGCCCCATGATGCCAAGAGCCATGTCTGGTTTTATGTGCCACCATACCTAGCACTTAACACAGGGTTCGATTCATATCAGGGACTTAACAAATGATCAGTGAGTGAATGAAAGGTCACGTACACTTTAGAGAGCAGTTCAGTGTAAGATGCCCAGAAGTTGTGACTTAGTTTAACTCACCTGTTCCCTGGAGTCACTCACCATGAAGAAGCTCCCTAGGCATGAGAGACAATGGCCCATATGACTGTATCTATTTCCTTACCTTCCGTTATGTCCCTTTGATCTGTAGTTCCCTCCTCCAGGGTACTGCTCAGTTAAGCCTGCCAGCTCAGTGCTCCAACTTGCTCCCCTAAGAAGCCATGCCACTTCTGAAAGAGCAAAAATATTCCTCTCACAGTATTTACACCTTCTAGTAAAAAGTATATTTTGGAACCAACTAAGGTCACACATTAAGGTCAACTCAAGGCTCCCAGCTGCAGAATTGGCCAGCTCCCAATGAGAAAAATTAGTACTAGATCCAAAGGGAAGAGATGGCTGCACATGCTCCAATCCTAATTCAGTCTTCCGTTTGTGGGGAGAAGCATGCGCCCCCACCAAAACCATCATTCATTTCTCATGGATCAATGCAGTCATCGTTTTATATGAGGAAATCAAATCTCTCTTGTTAGCCGTTAACTTTGTCCTTTCCTCACTAGGCAATAGTTCCATCATCATTAGCCTAAGGATGACTCATCTTTCTCCGAACTGGGCTTCAATCACTGGAGACATCATCAGTCACGAATTGCTCTTTCTTAGTCTTTCAGACAAAAGGATGTCAGGTTCCCAAATTTCTCACCTATGGCTTCTCAATTCATCTTTCAGTCCAGAAGAGCAGTCCTTAGAGTTTTCATTTCCTCTCTTCCCTAACATAAGAAGAAATAATAACCACTCCCCGTACTTGGTGAAATATTCTCCCAGTGGAAATGACCGACTGCTGCTGAAAAAAAAAAAAAAGGTTATCTGCAGGTTATAAGCTAACAGCCAAAAGGTTCCCAGCGGGGTGCCTAGTCCATGGTAGATGCTCAGTTAAAAAAATATATACCAGGGGTATCTCCTTTTACGACTGCAGTTGCTGCTTCAACTTCTACTGTCACTATTACTCGTGTTCCTAGCACTTAGCAAAAGACTTAGTACACATTAGCCATTTGACCAATCCTTGGTGAATAAACAAGTGACTGAAGGACAAATCTGAAACATCTCTTAAAAGTGTATCCCTCCCACATTCCACAGACAGAAATGCTGAGTCACTGCTCAGACACCAAAGACTTCTGCCTAAACTGCTCCTGGGGCAAAGCCCTGTACCTGGCTGGTAGTTTTCTGGCAGCAAGTCTGCCCAGCCTTTGAAGGCTCAGGGACACAGACATTCAAGTCCTATTGTATGAGAGAATATTTACACAAGATACCACACTGCACACAGTCATTAAAAGCAGACTGTGAAATTTATTTGCAGAAATCAAATTGCTAGTATAGATAACTAAATGCTGAATCAGGACTCAATATATCCCAAAAGGTCAATTCTCTCAAGATGGCATTTTTCTGAGAATAAAAGGAAGGTATACCTGCATTCAAAATTCTATTGAACACATTCAAGATGGGAAAGAATCATTGCATTGTAACCTAGTGAAACAGAAATGGTGTTTACACTGGAATAAGCTCACCAACAAAGATACTATTGATATTTTCTGATTGAACAAATAGGATAAAATAAAATTTTGGCAAATACACAGTTAGCCCAACTCACACTCATAGAGTTGCCATTTTATTTTTACTCTACCTTTGAAAGAAAAAGATATCAAACTGACAGGAAAATAAATAATTGCTACTATTAACCGATGGTTACCATGTAGCAGGTACTGTGTGGGAAAAAAAATCACATTGATTATCTCAATTGCATTAACCTCTTTAATCTTTTCAGAGAAATTTAATTGTCTAAAGATCCTCCCAAAGAGAACTGAAAGCTAGACTTGAAACTCAGGTCTGCCTTGCTCCAAGAAAACATTCTCTAAGCTGCCTCCTTCTAAACAGGAGATGAGCTTCACTCTCACACAGAAAAATTATCTATTCTATTCACTGATGCAGAAAGTTGATTGCCACCGAGCTCTGGCACATTGTATCAGGTGGCCCATTTCATCAAATGAACCTTATCCATCAACAGTAGTAGAAAAGGGAGAAAGAGGAGGAGAAAAAGGAGGAGGAAGAGGAGGTGGAGAATAAAGAAGACCCTCCAATGCAATCATTTTTTCTTAAATGGCTCAGGAACTATACATGAGATCAAGAACTTTTAGACCTCTCTCCAAAATGGTTTATTGTTGAGCAAACATGGAAAAAGCTTCCCTAGAAGTAGAATAAAAATCAAGATTAAGCTAAACAGAGATTTGTAAAACTCCTAAAGATCAATAAGGAAAAAACATCTCAAATATGTACTAGGGATTTGCATTTCTTGTTAATTCAACAAAGAACTATTGTTTTCCCACTCTGCATCTACTCTAGCTATCTGGGGCTCCTCTGTAAATAAAACAGACAAGTCTCTGTCCTTAGGAAGCTGACATTCCACCAATGGAAGGTAGACAATAAAAAATAAAAATAAATAAAAGCATATACTATGATAAAAGGTGAGCAGTACTACAGAAAAACAGGATCTGATACAAGGAATAAAGAGACAGTATTTGAGCAACTATTTCAAGGTGGTGAGGGATGTGTGTGTGTGTGTGTGTGTGTGTGTGTGTGTGTGTGTGTGTATATATATATATATAATGTTTGGCTCTGTTTCTCTAGAGAACGCTGTCTACTTCAACGTAGCAAGGACAAAATCATGCTAGGCCCTGGAGGAGCACTTCAACTCTTACTCTGAATGAAGTGGAGGGCCATGGTAGATTTTGAGCAGAGGTGATCACGGGCTGTCATAAGACACCTCAGCAGAGAGACCATTTAAGAGACCATACAGGGGAGAAATGGTGGACTCAGCATAGTGCTGTCAGCAGAGGGAGCATAGAAAGTGGTCAAGTACTGCATAGATGTTGAATTTAGAACAAGAAGCCTTTCCAGAGAGTTTGCATGTAGGGTATGATAGGAGTCAAGAATTTCTGAGTTTGGGCTTAAGATCCGGAGAAATGAATTGCCATTAATTGGGATGAATATGATCATTGGTCAAGAAATTTTAGGGGGGATGTCAAGAGGTCTGATGTGAATATGTTAATGTTAAGATTACTATTCAACAACTAAGTGAATAATAGATTGAGTATGCATGTAGATGTATGAATCTGAGTTCAAAAGACAGGTCTGAACAGACGAGGAATTCTGGGATCCCGTTGTGTTTTCTTCTGCCTTGTGTCTAAATAATATTAATGTGTGCTGTTCAGGGCAAAACATACAGCTCTGCTCAGACCTCTTTTTTGACTCTAAATTCATATACCTTGACCAATGGTGAGATAGTATTTGGATACCATCTGAAATTCAGTGTGATTAATGGAGAACTCTTCATTTTTGCCTCCGAACTAATGCTTTCTTTTATTTACTTATTTATTTTTTAATTTTAAAGATGTGGGGTACAGCCGGGCTCGGTGGCTCAGCCTGTAATCCCGCGCCTTGGGAGGCTAAGGTGAGTGGATTGCCTGAGCCCGCGGGTTCGAGACCCGCCTGGGCAGGCGAAACCTCATCTCTACAATAAATCAAAAAAATCAGCCGGGCGTGGTAGCGCGCGCCTGTAATTCCGGCTACTCGGAAGACTGAGGCGGAAGGATCGCCGGAGCCCAGCAGGTCGAGGCTGCGGTGGCCAGAAGCAGCCACTGCACTCCAGTCTGGGCGACGGAGTGAGACTCCAACTCAAAAAAAAAAAAAAAAAGAGAGATGTGGGGTACAATTCAGGGTTAGGTATACAAATGTTCATTATGCAGGTACCCTTGTTGATGAGGTGTGGCCCTCCCTCCCCTGGCAGTTTCCCTCAACTGCCAATCCCATCCCACACCCCCCACTGGCGGTTTCCCACTACTGCCAATCCCTTTCTTATAGTATTATGAGAATTGTTGAAGGTCCACTTATGAGTGAGAACATATGGTACTGTGTTCTTTATTTCTGTGACATATCACAGAGTATGATCGACTCTAAATCCATCCAAGTTGCTGTGAAGTCCATATGTTTGTCCTTCTTTATGGTTTCATAATATTCCATTGTGTATATGTACCACATTTTTTTTATCCAGTCCAGTTTTGATCGGCAGCATGATTGATTCCATGATTTTGCTATTGTGAATAGAGCTGCAACAAACATTTGTGTACAGGTATCTTTTTTGTAGAATGATTTGAGTTCCTCCGAGTGTATTCCCAATAGAGGGATTGCTGAGTCATATGGAAGTTCTTTCAGAAATTGCCACACTGTCTTCCAAAGAGGTTGTGCTAGTGTTTGCATTCCCACCTGCAGTGTAGAAGCATTCCTTTTTCTCTGCATCCTCACCAGCATCTGTTGTTGTTTGCTTTATTAATGATGGCCATTCTTACTGGGGTTAGGTGATATCTCAATGCAGTTTTGATCTGCATTTCTCTGATGATGAGTGAGGCTGAGAACTTTATCATGTGTCTGTTGGCTGCGCATATATCTTCTTTTGAGAAGTGTCTATTCATGTTTTTTGCTCACTTTTTAATGAAGCTGTTGTTTTTCTTGTTGGCATATTTGAGTTCCTTGTAGATCCTAGATGTTAGGCCTTTGTCAGATATACAGTTGGCAAATATTTTTTCCCATTCTGTGGGCTGTCACCCTGCTCTCCTGATGGTGTCCTTTGCTTTGCAGAAGCTCGTCAGTTTGATGAGGTCCCACTTGTCTATCTTATTTCTTATGATATGGGCACTTAGGGTTTTGATCAGGAATTGGTTGCCAGTTCCAATTTCCATAAGGGTGTCTCCTGCATTTTCTAAGATTCTTATAGTTTGAGGTTTTACGTTTAGATCTTTGATCCATTTAGAGTTAATTTTTGTGTATGGTGATAGGTAGGGGTCCTGTTTCGATCTTCTGCATGTGGTCAGCCAGTTTTCCCATATATGCCTGTTCTTGTATCAATACCAGGCTGTTTTGATTACTGTAGCCTTATAGTTAAAGTTTGAAGTCTAGAAGTGTGATCCCTCCTGCTTTTTTTTTTTTCTAAGGATTATTTTGGCTATTTGTGGCTGCTTATGTTTCCATATAAATTTTTGTATTGTCATTTTCCGGTCTGAGAAGAATGATGTTAGTAATTTAATGGGTATTGCATTGAATCTGTAGATTGCCTTTGGTAGGGTGGACATCTTAACAATGTTGATTCTTCCTATCCACGAGCATGGAATATTTTTCCATTTGTTTGTGTCTTCTTGGATTTCTTTTTTTTAATACATATTTTTTATTTTAAAATTGTGGGGTACAGTTAAGGGTTAGGTATACAAATATGCATTGTGCAGTTACCCTTGTTGATGAGGTGTGCCCCTCCCCATCCCCAGACAGATATTGACTACTGTTAATCCCACTGGATTTCTTTGAGCAGTGTTTTGTAGTTCTTATTGTAAAGGTCTTTCACTTCTCTGTTAAGAAGATGCAGAAGTACTTCTTTTTGTGTGTGTGTGGCTATCGTGAATGAGATTGTGGTTTTTATTTGGTTCTCTGCCTGCTTATTGTTGGTGTATAAGAATGCAACTGTCTTTTGCACATTTATTTTTTACCCCGAGACTTTGCCAAAGTCCATAAAGGAATATCTGAACCTCTGAAAGGAAAAACCTTAACTTATGTGATCCTTCCACTAGAAGGTCCATCTCATATCACCATGGTCCAATGGCTTCTTTGGTCCCTACTGGAACTATGAGCCAATGCGATTGCTTTGTGTCTTTCCTGGTATAATTAACTTGCTGAAAGGCAGAGATCTTGTCTTTCTTGTTTGCTGTGCCATATCCAAAGCCTGGCACAGTACCAGACAAATAGATGGTGTTCAGCAAATACCAGTTGAATGAATACATGAGGGAATGAATGGATAAACTGGAATGGGTTTGCCAAGTTGCACACATAATGCCAAGTCTGAAACCTAGATGTCTGTGACCTTGGGCAACTTACTTAGCATCTCTGGTTTCAGTTAGTTCATATAAAAGTATAAATGATAATAGTAACCACTTTATAGGGTGATTCTGAAGATCAAATTAGTTATTACAAGTTTAATGTTTGGGACAGTGTCTGGTTAGTGGTCAATATCTGCTGACTATTATGATACCACCGTCATTAAAATAAAACAAAAAACGTACTTACATAAGGTTACTGATTTTTAATTTTGCTGAGTAGGTCATTAAAAATATATAAGAACTACCATTTATTATCATCAATTCATACAGAAAGGGCATTCTCACATAAAAAAGGAGAAAAGGCATAATCTCAGAGTAAAGGTTATTCTTTTAAGTTTTTAATAAGTTTTAACTTTAGGAAAAATTATCTGCATTGTCTTAATTTTTTTAAAAAATTGTATCAAGGGCTAATAGAAGCATTTTCATAGTGGTCTATGCATTTTTTTCTTTCTGTACCACTGAGATGGAGTGTCTGTGAAGGGATTAACTCATATGAGATTGATACCTAGAAAACTTGGCATCTCTTTCTTCAAAGTAGGTTGTTAAGAAGAAACTTGGGTCATGTGGTCCTGGCTGTGGCTGGACAGGGCATGTGTTGGTCACTGCTGCCTTTGGAGCCAGTGGACAGGACTCTGTTCTAACTCAGCCAAGAGAGTTCTGTGTCCTTTGTTGTGACACCTTGATCATGCAGACTTACTCTTGAGGTATTTTTCTTTTCTTTTTTTTTTTTTTTTTTTGAGTTGGAGTCTCACTCTGTCACCCAGGCTGGATTGCAGTGGCCACTCCCGGCCACTGCAGCCTCGACCTGCTGGGCTCTGGCGATCCTTCCATCTCAGCCTTCCAAGTAGCTGGAGCTACAGACATGCGCTACCACACCCGGCTAGAGGTATTTTTCAACAAGAATTCTCTAGAACTTCCTTGACTTCTAGCACTGGTCTTGGTACAAAGGAGAACCCTAAAGGGAGAAGAGTAGGGATGGGGCCTGTTAATTGGATCAATCCCTTCTCTCAAGCACAAGTCATGGTACTGTGTTCAGGGAGACAGTCTAAGTAGATGTGGATTGTGGGTACAAGAAAAATATTCTCCTTATCCTCATTTCCGTTTTCAGTGAATGACTCCACCAAGCTTTCTCACCTAAGCCAGAAATGTAAGAGTCATTTTCTTAATTCTGTGTTCCCCCATATCTAATTGATTACCAAATGCAGTTGTCAATGCCTCTCAATGTCTCAAATATCTGATTCTCATATCACAACTGCTGCAACAGCCTTAGCACTGGTCTCTTTGCCTAGAGGTTCTTTCTCTTTCACCTCCCTCCATATTTATTTCAGTGATTAATTGATCGATAGGTAGATAGATAGATTGATCCATTCATCTATCAACCCATCCACCCACACATCCATCCATTTATCCATCCATCCAGCCAGCCAGCCAGCCAGCTAGCCATGCTTATATAGAACACATAAAACACTTGAGTGATCTTTTTAAAACACAGGCATATCACACTCACCTCTTCCTTCTTTTCCTAAACACCTTGACTCCTCTGCAGAAATAAAAAACATTAAACATGGTCATTAACAGCAAAATGTGTAGCTATTGTTTAATGAGATACCATATTACGAGCTTTTATGTATATCTTATTTAATTTGGGATGTTGCTATCGTTGAAACTGCATCTCAGAGATGTTAACTAACATTCTCAGGGTCGAATTGTGCGTTAAGTAATCCTTAAAAACAGGAACCTCACCTCCTCTGGACCCTTAAAATACTCTGTCTCTGGTTTTTTTTTTAAAAATATAAACTTATTTCTCTCTTCCCACGAGAAGAGAGAAAAGACAGTAAATGTTCAGCGAGTGAGGGAGAGGTGTGGCATTAGAAGGAGGTTAATCTGCAGCGAGTCTTTAGGGATGAGTAGGCATTTAAGATTCAGACAAGAAGGAGTAGGGATTCAGGATGGGGGATCCCAGCATGACCATAGGGCATAGAGGCTTGAATCCGTATCAGGAGACCACCCAGCCTGGAATCTAAACAGATGAAGCATCTAAAGATCAAAAACATTCCCCAAAGACTAGAAGGTGTCGGTCACTACACACGCTCGTGTATATGAATGCATGGACCCATACAGCTATGATTTTAATGGAAAATAAGTTAGTTATTTTGTACAGTGTGTGTAGTAGTTGCAACCCATCCCTACACTATGGCTCAAGGGCTACAAACAAGAATGACCGCCGGGCTGATTGTGGCCACCCTGGTGAAGCAAGAGTTTCCACAGTTCCTGTTTGTTTGTAAGTTTTGGTGAGAAACTCTTGCTTTAAAATACTGAACTGAGAAGTGTACAATTACATATTTTAAGTGCTAAAGTATATATATTTCAGTCTTAATACTATTTGGAAGCTAAACTATCTAAACTTTAGGTATATTGTTAATGCAGAACAAGGAAAGTCCCGGATAGTCAGGATAATGATCTCTTGTGCCTGGTAAGTGTGGGAACAGTCACTGATACAGTGTGGCTGAAGCTGAGGATACTCTTGGCTAGATGAAAGGTTGGAGGAGCCTGTGCCTTTTGTCTTCCTCTGTTCACTTGTTCAGTTTTACCCAGATCTTGATCGTTTGTCTAGACCTTGGCCGCTATGGCATTTCCTACTCAGATTCTCCATTCATAGGATCTTTCTGATCACTGCAGCTCACATCTTCCCTTGCACTTGGCTGAATTCACTTTCAGTTATTAGAGGAAAGCAACTCCTCCCGTCCACTGGTAGATGTAGATACATAGCTGAAACTGAGAGTGGTCTCCCAACATTTGTTATTATAACACTTGCTAATAGAGCCACCATGTTTTTTCTGTACACATAGATTCCTAGAGTAAGCAACTGGGACAAGACACAGATGCTGTGTGCTGAGAATAATAAATCACAAGAGCAAAGGGGCCTAAGCCACTGTTGATCATGATGCTTTTTACCTGATCATAACTTTACTTACTTGAAAGCAAAACTATTTTTTTAAAACCACTATTGTTTTGGATTATCTGTCATTGACAGTAGAAACAAATCCTGATTGTATCGGACAAACTTTGCTGCATAGCAAACCACCCTAAAACTTAGTGGCTTTCAATATCAAGCATTTATTTTTTCTTACTCTTTTGTTTATTAACATGGTGTTTTGTCTGGTCTGGAAAGGCTTCACTGATCTCTGAGTCTGCTGGTGGCTTTACTAGGACTGAAGGAACTAGCATTAACTAGCATGAACTAGCGAGTCTGGTGGGTAACTCCATGTGAGCAGGGGTGGTTACATGCAGTTCATCCTCTAGAAGGCTCATTTAGATCCATTCGCATGATGGTCAGAAGGCAACAGTAGAAGACAATTCCCCTTGCTTAGGTACGTTTCAAGCTTAGGAGGCCTTCGCCTTTGCTATTGTCCTATTGGCTATAACAAGTCACATGACTAAGCTCAGAGCCAAGGTGAAAGGGGCCAACTCAAGGACCTGAATACAAGGAGGCATGAACAGGTTGAACATTCCCTTACAGTCTACCACACTGAGAAAAGGAGGATGCTATTTTTAAGAGACAAAGAATAATTTTCCCTAGGTTAAAAAAATTTATTCATGGCAAAATTTAGGGCAGAATTTGACATCTTATCTCCAAACCCTGTGAATTTTTTTCCCCCAAAACAGCATCGTGCCTAAGACCAGGGGCTATAAACCTAAACCTCCTGGGTTCCGATCCCAGCTCCAGTACTCACTAGATTGGTTTGCTTGGGTAAGTTATTCTGCCTGTCTATTCTTCAGTCTCGTCTTCTATAATACAGAGGCAATGAGACCAATGGGATATTATGAGTACTAAATGAGTACTCAATGAGTGAATGTATGCACATGTAATAAGTGCACAGAAATGATAACTAACATTATTGCAACCAAGGTATGGCAACAATTTCAGATGCATTCTTCAGTCTTTTGCAGAAGCCACTGGAGCTAACAGATGTGTGAGCCCTTTTGTAAGTTAAGAGTTTTACCCACATGTGAAGTGTTATTATTTTTACTGTTAGAGCGTACACCTCTGAGAGTTTCCTCAGATTCAGATTCTAGAACTCTAGTTAAATTAGAAGATAACTGTCACTCCAGGACATATCTGGCCAGAAGGATATGCCCAAGGGTCTCCCCCATGAAGACTTCTTGTCATCTCCATTGTCTGGTGGGTCCTGGTGTAAAAATAGAAGGCTTGAGGCTAGCAGCTGACTGCAATAAAGCTCTCATCTTTGCAGCATTTCCTTGGAAAAAAAGGATGAAACAGATCTAACTGTAGGTAATTAATTCTCCTGGTGTTTTGGGGTATGTGCATCTGCTTCGGTGGCTACATTTGTTAATATCAAGCGATAGGGATTTCATTCAGAGCAATTGTAATAAAAATTTAAAAAAAAAAGAAAAGAAAGGAACATTTTTGAACCACTAAGCTGGCCGCCCTAAATCTCTGGCCTGTTTGGTATGTAAAACCTTTCATCCAGCATGCATTTTTTATGAAAGGATTGAAAACCCAAGAAATAAAACATGGGGTATGGAACATCATTATGCATGAGTTATAGCTGCCCAGGCAACTGGAATCAAACAGCCAGTCCTTGGGGAGCAGGGAAGTTCTGGGGGGCAAAAAAAAAAAAAGCCAAAAGCACTGGGAATGAGCAGGTATCCAGGAGGATTAACTGGGCTCAGAAAGAGCCAGTGAAGTGCTCAACAGTGGTTAGCTCCTGCATAAGGCTGCAAAAAATGAGAGAGAGGTTTACCTTTACCCATGACCCTGAGCCAGCCTGATGCACTCACCCATGGCTGCTGGGCAATCAAGTTTCCATAACTACCACCCTAGTCTGAGTCATTAATTACTATAATATGGGTCATGCTCTAACAAACATACCCAAATATGTATACTAGCTCATATATGATAAACACTTATGTCTCCTTCATGTAAAGTCCAAATGGGTGCTCCTGCTTGGGTGGGCAATGTCCCTCTAAATGGCGATTCAGTCTTCTAGTCTTCTACGAGCTGTGGCCTCACTATCTTTGGAATGTGACTTTCAGAGTTGCTCATCTGCCTGGTGAGATGTAGATACATAGATGTAGATGTAGATACCTAGGTCTGGTAGGGTCTAGATGACTTGTAGGGTCTAGAGGATTGGTGCTCACATTTCATTGGTTAAAACTTAGCTACATGGCCACACCTAGCTGTGGGATGGTTTGGAAATATTGTCTTACTGTAGTCTCTACCTTCCCACTTTCCCCACTCCCCAAAAGACATAAAAGTTTTGGCAAATGCATGGCAAATCATTGCAACACCTGAACTCACTGCAGTCACTTGATTGCATTTCTTGGATTTTTGCCCCAGACAATCCATTCTGTGTATTAAAGCTCTGGTAGTCTGTTCCGTTCTTGACTTTAAGGATGCCTCCTTGTAATAAGAATATAACCCAACCTCATTCCCATGCCCACAGAACCACACAATGTTGGGAAGCTGCCTATGTGACAGAAGGTGCCCCCTCCCTGTCAATTCAGCTGGCCACTTAGTTCCATTCACATTCTGAGCTCTTTCCCATCTTAAGGTATTTGTCTTATACTATCTATTGCTGTCAAAATATCACTTTCTAAGAGAGACTCTCCTGACCATCTTAAGGTTACCAGTCCCTCCCCTCATTACTCTTCATTCCACCACCTTACAACAATGTCACACTCAGGGATTAGCTGGGTCCTTAAATATGTTGAATTATTTATTGTCTGTTTTTTCCCACAAGATAAGAAACCAGGCTACTTTTCCTACAAAGATCAAGCAAAGATTTTTGGCTTTGTGGGCCACACAATGTCATAACAATGATTCAGCTCTGCTGTGGTAGGAGAAAAGCAGTCACAGACGATGTGGAAGTGAGTGTGTGTGGCTGTTTCTCACTTATTTACAAAAACAGATGTGGGCCCAATTTATCACAGGCTCCAGTATGCTGATTCCTGCACTGGGATCTTAAGGGCTATGAGGATAGGGACCTGATCTGTTTTATTCATCACTGCATCCTTATGTCCTAGCATGGCAACCGACACATCGCAGAAACTCAAATGTGTTAGTTAAGTGAGTGACAAGACATTCCTGTGTGGCTTACTCCTTTTCCCCCAACTATAGTTTCATACAAGGGGAAACTTGGACCAGTCCAAGACTGAAGCAGCTGTGCCGTTTCCAGTTTACAGCCTTGCTGCTGATCTTTAAACTTAGTGTCGATATTTGTTTGATGATTTTGATGTTGAACTCTTCACCCAACCTCATATCAAGAAATTTTGAGACTGGGCATAGTGGCTCATGCCTGTAATCCCAGCATTTCAGGAGGCTGAGGTGGGAGGATTGTTTGAGCCCAGGATTTCGAGGTCAGCCTAGACCACATAGTGAAACCTTGTCTCTACCAAAAAATAAAATAAAATAAAAATAGCTGGATGTGGTGGCTCATACCTGCAATCCCTGCACTTTGAGAGGCCAGAGTGGGAGGATTGCTCAAGCCCAGCAGTTTGAGACCAATCTAGGCAATTGGATGAGACCTTGTCTCTACAATGAAAAAAAAAATTAGCCAGGCATGGTAGTACACGTCTATAGCCTCAGCTACTCAGGAGACTGAAGCAGGAGGATCACTTGAGCCCAGAGTTTGAGGCTGTGATGAGCAGTGATAATGCCACTGCTGGCTTCCCCACCCCCCCAAAAATTGGCTTGGCTGTACATTCAATATTGAGGGAGATGGAGCATAATGGGTATGAAGAGATTCCTATCTCCCAAACTTAGAGATGCTTGGTGTGACACCCACACTGTAGGCTGGTTCACTCCCTTTACCCAACCCCTTTCTCACAGACCTTCCTCCACTAGAGAGGCTGGTAAACAAAACGAAAATTTTGATTGTCCCAGTCACTCTGCAGTTAGGGATGGTTACAGAAAGCAGTGCTGGTCGGTTGTGCTTTAGTGGAATTCTCCTAAGCGGGGCTTATAGAACAGCATTCACTTTCTTGAAGCAAGGAAATGGTCATATTGGTTCTTGACTTGTCCTTCTTTCTGACTGGGATGCACACGTGATGCCAAGAAGTATGGCAGCCACTTTGTGGGCATGACTGGAAGAACCAAGTGCCATGAATGTCAGGATAGCAAGACAGGAGGACCTCAATGCCATTCTTGAGTGGCTGTACCAGCACTCCCATGCTCATGGAGCTTCTTGTCATTTAAGGCAATAAAAACTTGTTGAGACCGTTGTGAGTTCGGTTTTCTTTTGCTTGCAACTAAATGCACTCCTAACTGATATACTTGATAGCTGTTTCTATACTAGTTATGCCCACTTCTCTACCTTTTTTTCTCTCCAGAAATCACAAAAATTTTGTTTCTCTACTCACCTCTGTCCATTTTTTCAGATTGATTTTTTCTCATTCATCACCTTCTGTTCAAATATCCAACAGAGTTTGGAAAATACTAGCTAGAAAACTGCTTGGTCTCAGGAGGCATAACGCTGGTGCAGGCACCATGCAGATTTGATAACATGGAGCCCAACACCCACCTCCGTCATGCTGCATTTTTGTACAGCCTATGAGCTTAAGCCTCTGATTTTTCTGACTCTGGGCTGATTCAGATGACATCCTCTATAAACAACTAAAATTTCAGTCCTTTAAGACTCCACTTCTATCTGTAGGCTGCATATACTCTTCTCTGGGTGCGTCCAGGGCAGCTTTTAAAAGCGAGGTGGGGGCATGTCATTCTCAGAAGAGGCACTTCAAAATGACTCACTTTGAAGTCTTTATTAGAACTTTCCTCAATAAAATAGCAAGCTAATATGAGGATCTAAGCTTTTACTAATTCATTTATTAATTCATCAATTCAACACTTATGTAAGTGCCTGAACTCTGTCCTGGATGCTGAGGATAGAGATGCAAAAGCTATTGCCCTAGAGATGCTCACAGCTGAGCACAGGTGACAGACACATAAACATATTCCAACAAAATGGGGTAAGTGCTATGAGGGAGACACCCAAAAGTCACCAGGAAGAAAGAAGGATGGTGGTCGATTGTACAGCAGTTAGGGAATGGGGTTGTGGGTTATTATCTAATCTGAACTTAAGTAGCAATCCACTTTAAACATGGATGGTAGCCGGGCTTGGTGGTTCAGCCTGTAATCCCGCGCTTTGGGAGGCCGAGGTGAGTGGATTGCCTGAGCCCGCAGGTTCAAGACCCGCCCGGGCAACTTGGCGAGATCTCATCTCTACAATAAATCAAAAAATTAGCCAGGCATGGTAGCGTGTGCCTGTGGTTCCAGCTACTTGGCAGGCTGAGGCGGAAGGATCGCTGGAGCCCAGCAGGTCTAGGCTGCAGTGGCCGGGAGCAGCCACTGCACTCCAGTCTGGTGACAGAGTGAGACTCCAACTTGGGAAAAAAAAAATTAACATGGATGGTTAAAGGCTTGTACCAAGTAGAGGAAATAGCCTGTACTCAAGTCCAGAGATGCAAGTGAGTGTGGAGTATTTGGGTAGTTATGATGACACTGGTGTGGTGATGGTATGGGCTGTTAGCTGGTGCTGGACGAAGTACTCGCTTTTGGATGGGGCTAGAAATGATAGCAGGGGCGCCAGAGCCTGCTGAAGAACTTGGACGTCATCCATAGACCCAGATGCCTCCTGAACAAATAGCCCTGCAAGCATAAAGATCATGGAGGGATGGCCTTTCTCTCCACCCACAATATCAGTTTAAGCATAAACACAACCCTAGGTAAATGAGTCTTTGGAGATACTTGAGTTTGTACTTATTTCACTATAGGTATCGCCAATGTAATCACTGACTTTCAATTCTCAAATTCTGTTCATTATTCCCCTTTCTCTAAGACAACAATATATATTCTTTCCTGTTCACCGTTTCCTGCTTAATGGCCTCTCACAGATGGGAGTGCTATTGGACACGATGGTGTTTATGTAGCAGTGGGAAGATCCACTGTGCCTGTGTTTCCCGGCAGTCTCACACACGCACCCTACAGAATTGGCCAACACACGAAACGTCTTACCAGCTGCCACTTCTGATAGGAGTCTGGCAGAGAGCATATAGAGTGGGGTGACACCCAAGACCAGAGGAGAAACTCCCTCTCCTTATTCAGTTCAAAGAGCTCACTTGTCTTTCACCACTTTCCTCTCTCTTACTTTCTGAGGTTGACTGCCCTTGTCCAGGAAGCCCGCTCATTATTTGGAATTTCTGGAGTTTCCACAATTGCGTTTCTAGAGTTCTCTGTCCCTAAACTACAAGATGCTGGGCTTTGAGGATTCACAAGCACAACATATCAAATGGGATTGAGCCCCTGAGTACAGTCTTTGGCCTCCTGACTCTCTGCCAGCACAGAGGCAGAGGCGTCCCAGTGGTTGGGCATCTCACAGAAGCGTTTGTATTTAGAGGCTTTTAGAGGGAAATTCAACTGCTATTGGCTAACAATGCCAGATTCTGTAACAGCAGGTGGGTCACTAATGCTGGAATACCATGCTGGGCATCCTGCCGGCTGTCTGAATGACCATACGCCAGTTGGGAGTGGGGATGGCACACAAACTGATTTCGTGGGCCTTATGTCTCTGCTGCCACCTTCTGTGGTTGTCATGATTCTTTTTCCTTTTACCATGTACCCTTAAGAAGAAGCATTGACCATTTCCCTTGCAAATAGACCCTGGGGCAGTCATTTTCATTTATGAGCATTTTCAGGCATGGGATATTGAATCTGGAAGGCTTCCTGGATATGTTCATGATGCAATTATGTAAACATCACTTGAGAAGGAAGGCCGGACGTGGTGGTTCATATCTGTAATCCCAGCATTTTGGGAGGCTGAGGCAGGAGAATTGTTTGAGCCTAGGAGTTCAAGCTCAGCCTCGACAACGTAGTGAGATTTTATCTCTACAAAAGAATTAATAATAATAATAATAATAAAAGAAAATAAAATTAGCTGGGCATGGTGGTATGTGCCTGTAATCCCAGTTACTTGGGAGGCTGAGGTAAGAGGATTACCTGAGCCCAGGGGGGTCAAGGTTGTGATGAGCTGTGATTGTGCCACTATCTTTCAGCCTGGGTGACAGAGCGAGACTCAGACTCAAAAAAAAAAAAACATTAGAGAAGAATTAAAATTCCATCCCTAAGCCTGTGGCCACTTCTCCTCTCTAGCCTTAGGGTCTCACCTTTAGACTGAAAATGTCGAAATGGTTCAGGGATCGCAGTGGCCAAGTTAGATGCTGACAGAGGACAAAGAAACAGCAGAGCGATGGAGCAGGCTGGTTGTGTATGCATCAGCACACACTGTGTGAGTGGGCTATGGTACCTGGAGAAGGTGGTCAGCCCTGTCTCAGCCCTAGCTCATCCATTCCATGCAGGAATGCAGGCCCAGAGTTTGGAAAGCTTCTGGGTTCTCAAGAGAAGCCAGTCATCCAGATTTTAAGAGAGATCTCCAAATTTCCAAATGCCGACCTAACATTTTCTGAAGCACTGAGGAGATCAGTGATTCTCATCTGTTGACCAAATCCAATCCCGTGGGTCCCCAGTTCCCTTCGTCCAGACTGGCTGGCCTGTCTTCCAAGTCGATTGTTCTATGGCTCAATCATAGTACTTTGAACTTGGGGTGCCCTTCTGTGGTTGTTTTAAAAATAGGCTGTGCAGCTTGAACGTCACTTCTCTCTTTTGTAAAATGGAAAACAGTACGATCTATTTCATGGGGCTGTTGTGAGAATTACAGGCAATGGTGTGTCTAAACTACCATTTCCAGGATATAGCCATGAGTTATACCGCCTTTCCTTCTTCACTTTTTCTTTTTTGATTTTTCGTTTACTTATTCAGCCACTCAATAAATAATAATCAGGCACCTACTGTGAAGCAGTCACTGTGCCAGTTGCTAGGAATATAGTAGTGAACAAGTCAGGCGGACTCTCTGAACTCTCAGAAATGTTCATCGCAATGCAAGTAGTCGTTGTAGAATGCTGATTATGTGCCAGACACTGTGTGGAGTGATTTCAATACTTGTGATAACACCACAAAGTACTTACTATTATTATCCCTACTTTTCAGACTTCTAAAGCTATGAGGCCAGAGAAAGACAAGTTAAAATCACAATGAGGTACCATTCTATACCAGTCAGAATGGCTATGATGAAAAAGTAAAAAACCGACAGATGTTGGCAAGGACTTGGAAAAAAGAAAACGCTCATGCACTGTTTGTGGGAATGTAAATTAGTACAACCTCTATTGAAAACAATATGGAGATTTCTCAAAGAACTAAAAATAGAGTTACCATTCGATGATCCAGCAATCCCACTACTGGGTATATACTCAAAGGAAAAGAGATCACTATATCAAAAAGACACTGGTACTGGTATGTTTATCACAGCACTGTTCACAATAGCAAAGTCATGGAATCAACCTAAGTGTCCATCAATAGATGACTGGATAAAGAACAAACACACACACACACACACACACGCACACACACACACACACACATATGAGGGACCAAAAAACCCTGGAATTTATTTATTAAAAATTGTATATTTATTCTTACATGTTCAACCTTCGGTCACCTTCAAAGTACTCTCCATTCGATGCAATACACCTATCGAGACACTTTTCCCACTGTTCAAAACAATGTTTGAAACTTGTTGATTTTGATGCCTTTTAGTGCTTCTGCCGTTTTTTGTTTCACCTCTTCCATGTCAGCAAAATGTTTCCCTTGGAGAACTTTTTTCATCCAGGGAAACAAAAAAAGTCACAAGAGGTGAGATCAGGTGAATAGGGAAGGTGGAGCACAGGAGTCATGCTGTTTTTGGTCAAAAATGACTGAACACTCAGAGCAGCATGGGCAGGTGTGCGCATAAATCACCTTTCATGAAATGGGCAAATGAGTTGAAAGACTCTCCAAAAAAAACTTCACTGAAGCTGCATTCAACCTCTCACAACAACACTAGCTGTTACACTGATGCCAATGGACTCCTAGAGCACTTACGCAGCAGAGGAAGTCTGTGCTACAAGGGGCCTGCCCTCCAAAGACTAATTGTTTTTTTTTTTTTGTGGGTCCCCGTTGTACACCATGGAGTATTACTCACCCATAAAAAAAAATAAAGTCATGCAACAACATGGTTGGAATTGGTGACCCATGGGTTGAATTTTGTCAATGGATGAGAACATAGGATTTTCTCAGTGCTTAAAAAAATTCATTTCTTTTTAAAAATTATTATTTATTTATTTATTTTTAAATTTTTATTACAAAGATGTGGGGTACAATTCAGGGTTGGGTATACAAAAAGATTCATTTCTTAAATGAAATTAACTCAGATGCAAATATAGCATGTGCGCACTTGTAAGTGGGAGCTAAGTAATGTGTCCATGTGAACATAGAGAGTGGAATAATAGACATTGGAGAGTGACTCTGGAAGAAGGGGAGCTGGAAGCTGGGAGAGGGTGAGGGATGAGAAACGACCTATTAGGGACATACAATGTACACTGTTTGATTAATGGTTGCACTAAGAGCGCAGATGTTACCACTATACAATGTACCTCTGTAATGCAACTGTACTTGTACCTCCTAAATCTATACAAATAAAATAGGAGACTAGCATTACACAACTAGTAATGACAGAGTGTCAGGTTACACAAATAATCATGATAGAGCCAGGTCTTGAATCCAGTTCTGCCTGACCTTAATCACTTAATAAACATCAGTGATTTCCAGTTTATGGGGCGGGCCAGTCAGCTAACAAGAAAAACAGTGCATGTAAAAGCAGAGAGACGGGGTGCCTATTCAGGTGGGAAGTGTGTGTGTGGGATACCGAAGTGGCTGTGGTCAAGGAAAGTATTCCACAAGAAATGACAGCTAAGTTGGAGTCTGGAAGCTCTGGGGCCTCTGATGAGAGTTGGGTGAACACCTGTAGGGATGACTGAGATGGCAGAATCTCTGGAGATGCAGAAATGTCTTTCTGCTTCTCTTTTGGGCTTCCTTACTTTACATCCCCTGTGTGAAGGTTCTTGGTGTCTCAACAATCATAAATAATCTGTAAAAAAGAAATCATTTGTAGGCAGCAGAGAGAAAGGACAACCCTTTGATGTGGCATCAGGAGAGCAGTGACCTTCTGGGAAAGGGGGTGGCCACCTGATCCGCCATCACTCTACTTGTTCCTTTTGCAGAATCTGTTTTCTGGAAACAATGGCTCTGGACCAAGTGACCTGGAGAGGCAGGGTGGACTTGTGGTTGGGCCCTGGAGCTCTGGCATCAGATTATTGGGATCAAAGCCTGGCTGCTTCTCTCTACCTCTTGGACCTTGGTCTGGGTACTCAACTTTTTCCTGCCTCAGTTTTCCCAGATACCAAATGAACTTCACAGTAAAAGGTCTTATCGCTTACAATAGTTGGGGTAGTTAAGTGAGATAATGAAGTGGAAGGCTGATCGAGGAGCCTCCACATGATGGATGCTCAGCAGCTGATTGTTGGCTAAGACATCCGGAAAATCCCAAATCTTACTCATCTCCCATACTCAGCAAATGTTCTGTGAGCACCTTTTATATACTGCACATGCATAAGCAGTGATTATCTCATATAATCCTCATGAAAGCCTTGCAAGGTAAGAGTGCTTGAATTCTTTCTCAGATCTCTCAGCATCATTTAAGTTATTAAACCCAGCTCTCTGCATGGGCAGATGGGCGTCAGGGAGCACCGCTGCCTCATGGCCTTTGTAGTTTCTTCCACCTGGAATGCTTTTCCTACCAATATTCATAGGCTATACTCCTGATTCTTTCAGAACTCTGCTCAAAAGTCACCTCTTCTGGGCCGGGCGCGGTGGCTCACAGCTGTAATCCCAGCACTTTGGGAGGCCAAGGCAGGAGGATCACTTGAACCCAAGAGTTTCAGATCAGCCTGGGCAACATAGCAAGACCTTGTCTCTACAAAAAAAAAGAAAAAAGAAAAATAAACTGGCTGTCGTGGCATGTGCCTGTCGCCCCTGCTACTCAGGAGACAGAGATGGGAGAATTGCTTCAGTCAAGGAAGTTGAGGCTGCAGTGAGCCATGATCATGCCACCACACTCCAGCCTGGGCAACAGAATGAGAACCTCTCTCCAACAAAACAAAACGAAACAAAACAAATCTAAACTAAACAAAGTCACTTCCTCAGAGAAGCCACCCCTGACCTCTTCATGTAAAATCGCAACCCTGTTACTCCCTCGCTCCCTTATTCTCTTTCATTTTACTTCATGGGAGCTGACAGTTTTCTCTCTCCCCCTCTTACTTAACTTTACTACTAGAATTGAAGCTTGATGAAGACAGAAACGCTGTCATGTTCGTCTAACACTATACTCCTAATTCCTGAAACGCAGTAAATAGTTGTTCCATGAATGAACCGATACATGAGTAAATGGATGGATGGGGGCGGGGGAGGGATGAATGACGATTTGAGAAGATGCATGGACGATTGGATGGAAAGATAAATGGGCAAACGAATGGCTACGTGGATAGATGGGTGAATGGGTGGGTGGGTAGAGAGGTGGATGGAAGGCATATGGATTTTGAGTCAGGCTGGGACCAAACCCAGGTTATACCTGTCACTTGTGTCTGCTCCATACACCCCATCTCTCTCTCTAAGTAATTCATTTGGCATCACTTTGAGTGACACTAAAGCATCACGAAAGATACTCACCTCTTGTCCAGCGGTTTACAAACTGCCTTCAGGGACATTCTCAAATTTAGAAGGGTTAAGAGCCTAGAGGAGCCTGTCTTCTTCTCACTTCCAAACTTCAAGTAAAGCAGCACTTATTTATCTGCCATAAACATGCAAATTCTGCACGAGATTTCAGTTGATTAAAAGAATTAAACTGCTATAAAATGAAACTCATTGTGATACCCAGATATGATCAAACCCCTTTATTTTATGGGTAATGAAATTGTCACTGATATATACATTTACTTCTCTAAAGTCCCATGGAGGTTGAATATCAGTCAAGGCCTGGCTTTAATTCACTTATTCGGTCATTCAACACACATTTGTTGAGCACCTACTCTTTCCTGGACCTAAATCTTCAATTCAAGTGCTGGGGATATAGAGATGAACCAGACAGGCAAGTTTCCTGTTCTTTTGGAGTCAATAAACAAATAATTAAACCAGACGATTGTGAAGATTAAGCTAAGGAAAATCAGAACAAGTTCTGTGGAAGGATAGCAGTGATGGCAGTGGTAAGCATCCCAAGAACCCACTCAGAGGATATTAGCTGCAAATGAGCATAACTCAGTGAATGTTCCTCAGCAAAAAAATTTTTTCTTCCTTCCAGGGGAGAAAAGTCTGGGTAAGGCCCCGAACTCCTCCTCATCCCATTTTCTCGCCTTGTCTAGGTCTGAAAAACCTTGCTGGCAAACTGGCTCTCAGGAGCCCACGCCGATCAATGTGGCACATACATTTTATTGCTTGGTAAGCCCAGGATCTGGTTTTGATGAACCCCACTGACATGTATGTTTTATTGCTCAGTAATCCCAGGATTGGTTTTTTATCAGCCTCCCTGCCCAATTTCCATTTATTGTGTTCCAACTTCTGCTAGGCTCTTCCATGTGAGTGAATGGGAAGTTTGTGTTTGGATGGAACAACATTACATTACGTTAAACTGGAAAACACACAGACACGTAGACACAAAGACAAAGAAACTTCACAATTCAGGGTGACTCTAGGGTGCAGATGGCACGAGGGAGACTTTGAACATGCCTTCCAGTAGTAGTGATGATATTAATAAAAGAGTAAGTGAGGTTATGGAAAAAAGACCACTCATAAGAAGTGAAATCTCAGACAGCTGTTGGCATCACCATTTGGGAGCTAGCAAAGCAAGCATGTCTAGAGAAATAAGAAACAAAGCTAATTCTGTACTTTCCTAGATCAAACTGGAGATAAATACGGCATTTCTTTTAATTCTCTTATTGTCTGAGTTATGTTTTGTGACCCCCGGATGCCTGCCTTCTGAGATTCAGTATACCTTATTGCTCAAGAACACATTAGAGTTCAGGAATCACTTCTTAAGCACCCACTTTGTGCATAGCTATCTGATAAAAAGAGAGGAAAAGGAAAATAAATGATTAACAATGTCAAAGATTTCCCTGGAAGACATGTCATTACTAAGTTAAAATGATTCTGGTGCGTGGCTGCTTGAGAGCATTTGTTGGTGGGAAAGCATCCAATGAAAGCTGTGCAGAATGGTGGTTAACCAGCTCCAACCCATTCTGACCCTGGTGTGGAGCCACTGTCTCAGGAAGCCCTCTCCAATGCTTCCACCTGGATGCAGCCTCTGAACACGGAATTTTTCACATACAGAATTCTTCCTCTTCAGGTTCACTCGGATCCAGGAGCACAAATCTTGCCACTTGGGATCTATCTTTTGTATTTTGTTGCCTTCACTTTCAGGCAAGCTCTTCTCTATGGGTGGACCTGGTACCTTCAGGTTGGTATCTCCCCAGCTCAGCAACTTCAGGAAAAAGAAAGTTTCTGTTTTTATATTATTCCAAAAAGATCTTGAGATTAAATCTTATTGGGCCGTTTTGAGTCACATGCTCATTACAGACCCAATCACTATGGCCAGGGAAATGGAGCATTCTGATTGGCCAAACCTGTTTTGGGCTCCTGCTCTGGTGCTAGTGGGTGGGGTCTATCACTCCCGTGCCACATAGAATCGTAGTGGTTATGTAGTGGGTAGTTATGCAATGTAAAACTTAGGTACTTCTCCCCAAAGCAAGAGAGAGAGAGATTCTAGAAGGGCAAAAGTAGTCAGTGCTCATACCACTGTCTCATGACATGTTCCATGTCTCATCTCGTGTTATAGTTTTTTCTGCTTATCTCTCCTCTCAGATAGAAGCTTCTTCAAGCCAGAATGCACATCTGTTTCAGTGTCTCTTGCTTGACCCTGGGGAGTGCCTTTCGCATGGCAGGTGCTCAATAAACCCTGCTTTAATGGAATAATATATATCCAAGCTCTTCTTTTACTTTGCTTGGTGTAATTACTTTAAGAATCCCTGTGTGGAAGGAAATGCTCATTTCAGCACTCCTTTCCAACAAATACATCTTCATGTAAAAGGCAAAGCCTTCAGAGCTTGTATAGTCCCTGGTTTTTATGGTTAACAAATAAAGTTGAACAAAATTAATGAATGTGTCAAAATTTCTGAGGCTTTGATGACTCAGACTCATCGGGTAAATGTTTCCATTGAATGAAACAGATTTATCTTTCCATTGTTCATAACTGTAGGTCATTTAATAGATGAGGCAGGCTAAGGCTTCTGTGGAGACAGAATGCTGAAGTGGGAAGTATGGGAGGATAGAAAAGGTTTTCCAGGCATCTGGAAAGTTTGAGATTGAAAAAGTTCAATCAAAAGTAAGGCGTAGAATTCAAGAAAGTTTTTTTTTTTTTAATAGAGATTTGTACTAAGCTTAGGATAGCCAATGTCAGATGAAAATATCTAGTCTAGGTAAGGGGATTTGTTTCCTTAGAGAATTCCAGTGGGTTAAAGAGAAACCCAACCCTGTTTTGGAATAGCTTCTAAATTCAAGCACTGGGTTAGCTACATAGAGATTACTTGAGGACCTTGTCAAAAATACACATTTCTGAGCTTACTCTCAAGATCCTGACTCAGTGAGTATGTGGGAGAGGAGGCAGAAATCTATTTTTGAAAGGCACCTTTGTGAAGACAGGTGTGGGAATCTCTGTATGTGGGCTTATGCTCCCCTGTTCCTGTAGTGTGGGTGGTGGGTCAGAGATGAGACTCTGGAGTTGGCTAGATCTGGGTGAGAATCTCAGTTTTGCCTCTCACTGGCTGGGAAACCTTCGGGAGAAAGATAATCGGTCCAGCTGTGGTGGCTCATGCCTGGAATTCCAGCACTTTGGGAGGCCAAGATGGGAGGATCACTTGAGTCCAGGAGTTCAAAGTTGCAGTGAGCTGTGATTGTGCCACGGCACTCCAACTTGGGCAACAGAGCAAGACTCTGACTCAAATAAATAAAAAATGGAGACAATGATAACTCTCACCTCACGGGACCTTCATCCATGGGTGAGGATGAAGAGAGGAGGTAGGGTAGACCACCCTGCCAATGATTATGAGATACTGCTAGTGTTGTTATGCCACAGATGCAGGGGCCGCGGGCATGTCTCGCTTTAAACAAACTGCTTTGTAAGAGAAATTGACAAGCACATTTTCATGATAATAATGACAACAAGAATTTATAGCATGTTTCCTATATGCTGCTGTAGTTCTAAGTGCTTACGAGAAAGCATCTGTTAATCCATTTTATTCCTGCAACAATTCTCTGAGGTAGGCTCTACGATCATTTGCATTATCTAAATGAGGAAACTGAGGCACACAGAGGTTAACTAACTCCTTTTGAAGACACCTTCTTCATAGGAGCCAGATGGGTGGCAAGGAAACACCTTTGTCCATGAAGAATGCCAGTCAATTTAGTAGAATTGGGATGGGAGCACAGCTCCTGGGGTTGAGGGGTAGATTTGCAGCATGAAATAAAACCAGTTTAATTGCCTGTGTAGGCATGGCTCTCAGCCTCTCGAATCCTTGGGTGTGGTTTTTTGTGAAGAGGCTCTATTATTCAGCACATCCACACCTGGGCAGCCAGTGATTTTAAAGCTGCCCTGCCCTGGGGTCTTGTCATCTAAAGCAGTGAGGCAGAGTTTTCTGACTTTTGCTCTCAATTCCCATGCAAGGCACTGCTTGGAGAGTTCTGCCTTGAGACTCCTAAGAATGTCATCTGGCCCTGAGGCGGTGGCCTCAGCTCAGCCGTGTGCATCCAGGCTGGTTTGAAGGTCTGCGTTTCTCATGGGTTCGATGGATGCAGGGAATGAAGTATGATGCCTGATGCCTCCCTCCTGGTCCAAAGGGGAGTCACGTATCAGAGCATACTTTGCTATGGCATGGGCAAGGAACCAGGTTGCAGAAGCAACCTGAATGGCTGCACTGTTGCCTACAAGAAAGACATCTGCTTCCCGAATAAATCAGTCACCAGGGCCCATTTAATGAGCAGTTTGCCTCTCCTCTCAGTGTGGTGGTTGGAAGCTTGGTCTGCATCAATTACTAGGGACATGTGAATGGTCCTGTTGCTTACCCTCACGGGACCCAGAACAAAGGGTAGGGTCTCCTCTCTCCTGCCTCTCTATCCTGTCCCCTCCTCAGGTGCTGAGATACCTGTCTTCCCTGAAATTCCTCCATGGCTGATTCATTCTTTGGGCTTGAAGACCATCTTTGATCTTCTGTTCCTTTCTCTCCCTTCTCTATTACTTATTTGGTTTGTTTTAAGTCTCAACCAAGACTGCATTCTTGTTGTAACCAGACAACAATTCAAAGGCATTTAAAGAAAAAGTAAATAATTTCTTTCCTGACTTCTTTCTAACTTTTCTTCCACCCTCTGAGGAAAACAATGCTAATTATCTGTGTTAAATCTTGTCACACTTTTTTCATGCTCATAAATATGCACAAATATGTATACACATTTGTAGATTCTTTTTTTGGCTCAACTTGGATCATATTATGTGTATGATCTTACAGCTTCCTTTTTTTCTCACTTATTGCAGCAGAAATTCCTGCAGATATATGATTAGATCAATGTGTTTCTTTAAGTCACCTCATAATATTTCTCAGTTTGGATTTACATCATGAATGTACCCATTCTTCTATTGATTGGCATTCAGGGTGTGTCAGGGTGTTTGTGTGTGTGTGCTTGACACTTAACCAAACAATGTTGCAAAAAACATGCTCGTATTTTTATCCTGTTACTTTTATTTCTGTAAAATAGATTACCCTAAATTGAGATTGCTACATCAAAGGATATACAATATCCTTATTACAATAGCTACTGCCAGACTAATTTCCAAAGAGCAATTAAGTCTTCCAAAAGAAATATGGAAAAGCCTGTTTCCCCATACACACATTAGCACTGGATATTATCTGTCTTTTCTTATTTTTGTTACGCTGATTGATGGAAAGTGGTACCTCACTGTTTTACTATGCATTTCTATGAGTAATAGTGAATAGGTGCATCTTTTCATGTATTAATGATTGTATCTTTCTCTCAATAAATTTTCTTAACATGCAATTACTCTTGAAAGGGGTGATGCCTTAATGTCTTAGTCACAAATACTTGTGAGCTCAAAGTGAGGCCTTACAAAAGGAGTATTGTAATTGGAGTCAATAATTTTTTAAAATTTTGATTTCAAAATTTGTTAGAGACTTAGATTGTACCAATGTCAACATCCTGGTTGTAAAACTGTACTGTGATTTTGCAAGATGTTAACATTGGAAGAAACTGAGTAAAGGGAACACAGGATTTCTCTGTATTGCTTCTTAAGACTGCATGTGAATCTATAATTATCTCAAAACAAAAAGTTTAATTAAAAAATGTGTTAGAAGCCAGCTCTGTCTGTTCTAGAGATATTTGCCATCACTTTAAGGATTGTGTTTTAAAAACACAAATTTAGAAAGGCTATTTAAGATCAACATTTTTAATAGACCCTCCTAGCACTGGCCAGGATTTTAATTAACTACTATGTGGTGACAGGTGATATAGTTCCTATGAATAGCCTTGTGGATTTTCTTTTTTTTTTTTTTTTGAGTTGGAGTGTCACTCTGTCACCCAGACTGGAGTGCAGTGGCTGCTCCTGGCCACCGCAGCCTCGACCTGCTGGGCTCTGGCGATCCTTCTGCCTCAGCCTTCCGAGTAGCCAGAATTACAGGCACGTGCTACCATGCCCAGCTGTGGATTTTCTTTAGTCAAAAGGATGAAGGGAATTTAGTTAAGAATAGGATTCTGTCACTTGAACTTTCACTTCCCAGAAAGTCTCTTCAGCAACTGCATAACTTGGATAGTTTTTTAATTTGCTTTAATCTTTAGTATGTGCCCAGTATATCACAATTTAAAGAGAAGTTCACTCATTAAATAGGCATTTATATTGTGCCTAATATGTACCAAGCACTGTTTAAGAACTGAGGGTGCAGTGCTGAGAGACACAGTTCTCATGGAACTTATGTTCATATGGGAGAAGGACTAATCATATACAAGTTGGTTAAATTAAACAGACATATTTCAAATAATGGAAATGAGGAACGTGTATGATAGATCACTGAGAGAGGGGTTGGTTAGCATTGGATCACTTAGAGACATTCTGAAGAGATCACATTGAGCTAAGACCTGAATAATGGGGAATAATAAGACCAAGCAAAGATCTGTGGGTATAATCTTGCTGTGTGAGAGAACAGCATATGTAAAAGTCTTAAGAATGGATGGCACTCATAGAACCCACAGAACAGAAGAACTCTCATGTGTCTGGAGGCAAGGGGGAAATTGACTTGGATTTAGATCCACAGGACCTTTTAAAGCCATATTAAGGAGACTGGATTCATTCTAAGTCACTGTGAGCCAGTGAAAAATTTTATGACGAGGGCATAAGGTGAGGGTATAGATTTGATTTGTGTTTCCAGGGGAGCATGATGGTGATTGTATGGAAGACAGAGTGTAGATTGGGCAGTAGAGAAAAAAAAATAGATAAGATAGAGACTATTGCAGTATTCCAGGTAAGAGACTGTGGCTTGGACTAGGGGTACACAGTAAAGATAGAGAAAATTGGACAATTTGGATGTATATTTTGGAGTTAGAATTAGACAAAATTGTTGATGAATTGTATGTGAAGAGTAAGATAAGAGACCTGAAGATGATTCTGATGTTTTAGGTATGTGAATTCTGTAGAAATGATGGCTTCATTTCAGGAACTCAAGAAAGGGAAGAAAGAATTAGTTTGCCCTAAGTATAGAAGAAACATGCCTCAAAATAGTAAGTGCCATCTACGATAAACCCACAGCTAACAAATTGCTAAATGGACAGAAACTGCAAACATTTCCCCTGAAAACTGGAACAAGACAAGACTGCCCACTCTCACCCCTCTTGTTCAACATTGTGTTGGAAGTCCTAGCTAGGGTAATTAGACAAGAGAAGGAAATCAGGAGTATCCAAATAGGAAAAGAGGAAGTCAAGTTATCTCTCTTTGCAGACGACATGATTGTGTACCTTGAAAACCCAAGAGAATCTGTCAAAAACCTGCTTGCTCTGATAAAGGACTTTGGCAAAGTCTTGGGGTACAAAATAAATGTGTAAAGGACAGTTGCATTCTTATATACCAACAACAAGCAGGCAGAGAACCAAATAAAAAGTGCAATCCCATTCACAATACCCACACAAAAAATGAAATACTTTGGCATCTTCCTAACCATAGAAGTGAAAGACCTTTACAATGAGAACAACAAAACACTGCTCAAAGAAACCCAAGAAGACACAAACAAATGGGAAAATATTCCATGCTTGTGGATAGGAAGAATCAACATTGTTAAGATGTCCATCCTACCAAAGGCAATCTACAGATTCAATGCAATACCCATTAAATTACCAACATCATTCTTCTCAGACCGAGAAATGACAATACAGAAATTCATATGGAAACATAAACGACCACAAATGGCCAAAACTATCCTTAGCAAAAGGAATAAAGCAGGAGGTATCGCACTTCCAGACTTCAAACATTACTTTAAGGCTACAGTAATCAAAACAGCCTGGTATTGTTACAAGATCAGGCATATGGACCAATGGAACAGGATAGAGATTCCAGAAGCAAAACCTCAATTTCTCAATTAACTCATCTTTGACAAAGCCTCCACCAACAACCACTGGGGAGGGGAGAACTTATTCAGTAAATGGTGCTGGGGAAACTGGCTGACCACATGTGGAAGATTGAAACAGGACACTTATCTATCACCATACACAAAAATCAACTCTAAATGGATCAAATACCTAAATGCAAAACCTCAAACTATAGGAACCTTAGAAATGCAAGAACCTTAGGAAATGCAAGAACCTTAGAAAATACTCTAAAAGAAATCAGAGTAGGCAACAAATTCCTGATCAAAACCCAAGATGTCTATAACACAAGAGATAAGATAGACAAGTGGGACATCATCAAACTGACAGTCTTTTTTGCAAAGCAAAAGAAACCATCAGGAGAACAGGGAGACAGCTCACAGAATGGGAAAAAAATGTTTGCCAACTGTATATCTACCAAAGGCCTAACATCCAGGATATACAAGGTACTCAAATGTTCCAAAAGGGAAAAAAAGCCCCATTAAAAAGTGGACAAAAGACCTGAAAAAACACTTCTCAAAAAGAAGATATATGGGCCTCAACAGACACATGAAAAAGTGTTCAGCCTCACTCATCATCAGAGAAATGCAAATCAAAATCACATTGAGATACCACCTAACCCCAGTAAGAATGGCCATCATTAACAAAACAAACAACAACAGATACTGGTGAGGATCAGAGACAAGGGAACTACACTGGCGGGAATGCAAACTAGTTCAACCTCTAGAGAAAAAAGTGTGGCAATTTCTAAAAGAACTAGAAATCGACTTTCCATATGACCCAGCAATCCCCCTGATGGGAATATACCCAGAGGAGCTCAAATCATTCTATAAAAAACATACCTGCACACACATGTTTATTGCAGAACTGTTCACAATAGCAAAAATATGGAACCAACCATGCGGCCCATCGAAACTGGACTGGATTTTAAAAATATGGTACAGTACATGATGTAATATTACACAGCCATAAAGAAGGACAAACATATGGACTTCACAGCAACTTGGATGGGTTTAGAGTCTATCATACTCAGTGATCCATCGCAGAAACAAAGAACAGAGTACTGTGTATTCTCATTCATAAGTGGACCCTGAATATTTGCCATAATACTGTAAGAAAGGAATAGGCAGTAATGAGATACTGCCGGGGTGGGGGTGGGGACACAACATCAGTAAGGGTAACTGATCTCAAATCAGGCAAAGTAGGGACCAAAGGGAGGTCCAAATTTTGCCTGTACAATGACCACTTGTATACCTAATCCTGAATTGTACCCCACATCTTTAAAAGAAAATATATTAAAAATAAATATATAAGAATCACCTAGAAGTTGATTCCCAGATCTCAAATCCAAATATTCTGATTCATTATTCACAAGAAGAGGCCTAGGAATCTTCCTTTACAGAAACAATGTCAGAGGGTATAGGTTACTTCTGAAAAAAAAGCCTCCTGCAAGAGTTGCTTCCTACACAAATGTTTCTCTGATGTTTCAAAGTGGCAACAGGTGCACAGATCAGGTCTCTGAAGAAGCCTTTTGAGACCACTTGACCCTAAAGTAAAGCTATCAAAGATGTCCAGATTCCAACCTTAGGAATAGCTAAAGAGGTTAGAGCCCAGGAACATCTGAGATTTTTTTTCCTCTAAGGCCATCAGTGACAGCCAGGGAAAGGGCACCAGTTTCATCCTCTTGTCTCTTTTTATTTGTGAAGTTATTTTGCTCTGTTGCTACCAGCTGCTAGGAGCCCAGCTTCACCCCAATCTGCCCATTGTGATGCCATTTCAGGACTCCGTGGAGAGGGACTTACTGCTTTCCCAGTGGACAGTGTGCCAAGAGCAGAGCAGTTTCCAGTTCTGGACCCTCATTCCAACAGGAGCGTCAAACTCCATTACAACATAGCCTGCTGCTGAGGCTCTGTGGGAAGTGACAGAGCATGTGAATCTCATTATTTGGGTTTGGTTTCTCTCACACTCTCTCCCAATAATTAGAGAGCTGCTCACAAAGCTTTATGCTTGGAACAATCTCAGTTTCAAATTTCTTACCAAAAGGAGACAAGAAAGAGATTTGGCAAAAAAGAATCCACAAGCAAATATTCATAAGGGTGATGTAGAAAAGTAGGTCCCAACAAGCAGGAAGCCAGGGGAAAGTGGCGTTGCCTGGGATGGGTGAACCTTGTAAACAGCTCCCTGGTGCCCTTAAAAGTCCCTAAACTGTGGTTCCTGAGACTCTTCAGAAGATTGAAAAAATGCTGCCTCCCTGGGGTTCTCTGAAAGATGTGAGTGATTCAGATTCCTGCTGTCTTCTTTCCTTTGCTGTGGTAGAAATGGCCCCAAATTCAGCTTCCTGGCAGAATTTTGTCTGTCTTATCCAATTTCCTCAGTAGTTAAACAACCAGGAGATCCTGTCCCTGCATCACCTCCAGGGGTGACTTTAGTTATATCCCTTCACATCCTCATTGTGCTTTGGTTAATCCATCTATAAACCAAAGCAAATAATGAAATATCTCACCAAAGCATATTAGAACACACACACTCACCCATATGCCAGAGGGAGAAAGAGAGAGGCAGGGAGAGGAAGATTTTTTTTAAATGTGCCCTTCTTTTGTTTGTTCGTATTTTTATATTTATATACTCTTCATAGTATTTTTCTTAATAAGAAAAAATGTTTTAAAATTAAAAATTATCTAACAAGAAGAAAGCATTAAAAACAAACATTTTAATTAAAAATTATGATTCTGTAATGCTTTAAGGCTTTGAATTAAAGATTAAATTTTCTTTTTAAAAAATGAGGTGGCACAATACAGTTATTAAGAATATAACATACTCTAGAAGTATAGGCTCAATTACACCTGTTTCTCCTACTACTAGCTGAGCATTTGGGGATAAGTTATTTAACCTCTTTCAACCACTATTTTCTTATCTGTAAGATGAAGATAATATTACTACCTATCTAATATGGTTGTTATGAGGAGTAAATTTTATAATCTGTATAAAATACTTACAGAATAAGTGCTCAGTAAATTGCACATTGGTTTTATTAGTGGAAGCATGACCTCTTTATGTATAAAGATACATCTGTCAACTAAACACAAACTAGCAGTCCCCAAAATAGGATGATTTGTCTGGTATACCCACCCCTCACTCCACACACATATTTTTATTGAGTACCCTTGCTATGACAGCATCTATCTGTAAGAAGATTTAAAAAGCTGGGCTTGAGTTCTATTTAGAAAATTTTGCATCTTCTGAGCCAGTACAAGAATTGGACCCAAGATCTTGGCCTCATTAGCACCTCATGCCATCAAGCAGCAGACAAACAGACATTATGATCAGTGTTTATCTTGGATCTGTGACTATAGCAATGGCCTTCTATGACTCTGAAGCCCTGGAAATCTTCTGGCTATAAGAAGGATCTCAAATACTTTCTGTGATTAGCAACTTTATCAGTGAGAGATCACCACACACACACACACACACACACACACACACACACACACACAAACACACAGCAAGAAGTTTAACAGAATATTGGAGAGGATCTTCTGACCACACACATCTCACTCAACTCTCTCCTAAGGAAGAGTTCTCCAATCACACTCCATTGTACAACACTTGACAGTCATTGTCATGGTGAGTGACTGTAACTCTGTAACTGATAAGAGTGTACTAAAGTGGAAAATAAGATCAGTTATCCAAATCTAAATACAACTGATAAGAAAATCAAATCTTTCTTTACACACACACACACACACACACACACACACATACACACACACTATACTTTACTGACCTTTGATGCTGGAGAACAAGGGGTCCCAGGAGATCTTTTTGTGCCCCAAAACAGGTGATCTAACTGATGCCCTCTTCCCTTAGGATAAGTTGTCTCCTAGAAGCCTCATCAAGTATTCATGTAATTACATTTTTGCAGGTTCTGTCCCACCAGGCATCCTGACCTGTCTCCAAGAAGTAAACATAGCTTAAAATCAAGCTGGGACCCTCTCATGCACAAATATACAAATAAACTCTTCCAGTCTCCTCTTTTTCACTTGATTTCTAAAGCTCTTTTTCACTCTATAAGTGAAAAAAATAAAGAGATCCTTGATATTCATTATCTCCAAAGTTCATCAATTTAAATGTATAAATTAGTAAATGAATGGCTGGAGATTTGAAAATATGCTTCCTCAATGAAGGATTGGATATAAAGCTGCTTTGATACAAAACTGTGCCTTACTATTCACTCTTCCCTTAGCTCTCTGCCTATCCCATTAATGGCCTGACCCTCACACCTTTTAAAATGTACCTGGCTTAGGTATATTTGACTCCCATGGGCCCTGAGCAGGGGAAGATGCCAAGCTGATCGGGGAGGAATGACCTTTCCCAGTTGCCCACCATCCTCCACATAATGATGACAAAGCCTATTGTTATTTTGATCTCTTCCTTCTTGTTCTCAACAATCTTTTAAAAGAAGGTGAGCAAAATAACCACCAAAACAAGCATTATGCTGTTTGGTTTTATTTTTGGTGGTTTTATTTTCAACCGGGACTAGTAAGTACCCAATGTCCCTCCCTCTTGTCATTTTTCCTACACCAGCCACAACCTGAATAACTAATCTTTGAATGAACTCTCCAGCGAGCCCAGGGCTGTGGAGCTTTGGCCCTTCTTTCTCCCCTGCCTCCAGTACTTTCACTCTGATGGTCATTTTGTAAATAGGAAAATATTTAGCTCTGGTTTCCTGGAATCTTCTGTGCAACCAGATCTGCAGGTGTGAGGGAGATCAAGGCCCTTGGGTGAGTCCACATAAACAGATGCTCCAAAGAGAAGTCCTAAACCTCCCTCTCCCTAACCCTAGAGCCAGAGCTCTCTTGCCTTCACTAGGCAAAGTCTATGATGCTTGTCATAAAAGGTTTCCTGAATCTTCCAGGGGAAGGCTTACACCAGCATATCCTGACTCATCAGTGAGCCAAGCACCATAGCTGGAAAAGAATAATCATTTTTGAGATGATAACTTACAAAGACAAAAAAGTCCTGATTTTATAATAATAAGATGATCTTTATTAATGTGTTTTCTTTCTATTTTCAACAGCCAAGGATGCATGTAACTTCAACAACCGAATTATATAATAGCAATTAACAGCCAGTCTCCCTCTGCAGAGATTTTTGGAATATTTTAGTTGTATAACCAGAAAATGTCTTCTGTCTTTTCATTATCCTTTTTTAAGAATCCACTTAAAAAATGGTATTTGTCTTCTGTGAAGCACTAACTCAATTCAGTCTGGGGGTGGTAACAGACATTTCTAAGCTTCTGGGCTATCATGAGATTGAGATGACTCTTTCTGAGCCTTCTGTTCATTTTACTTATCAAATGACTTGCCCAAAATCCACCAGGGCTATGTTAGACCAAATCTAAAAGTTTCTTCAAGGTGCCTGAATTTCTAAACAAAACTAGGAAAGGAAACTTAAATTCACAACCCTAGCCAATACCCTCCTTCTGTCCTGCAGTCTTCATTGCATCCTCCAATATATTAGCTCACACTCAGTTTGTCAGTGAATTGCAGAACACCAAAATTAGCAGTGTCTAAAAGAATACAAAAGTTGATTTATGTTTCAGTGTCAGAGGTCAAGGATTGGCCTGGTTCTTTACAAAACTAGAACTCTAGGTCCTTTCTATTTAATTGCCCCACTGTGCTTGGCCCTGGCTTCATGATGTAAGATGGTGGCAGGTACACTCCAGCAGATTAGAGACAAAGGGTGCTTCATGCTCTCTCTTAAGAAATTTACCAGAACCTTCCATGTGGTATTTCTGCTTATATCCCAGTGAACAGAATATTGCACCATGGCCAAGTATGGATATGAGGGAGTCTAGGAAATTATATCACCATTCTGGAGACTGTAGGTCTAGTCAGAAGTAAGAAGCTCTGTCACCATGGAAAAAGGAGAGACTAGATAATAGAGGATTATCAGAAGTCTCTTTCCCATACCAACTATTATTACAGGTTTTTAAATCACAAGGAATTTTGGATTAAGAGATGATCCTGGCTGAAATACTAGTAGTAAATCAGAGAGACAGGTGACAAGATTGTATGCTAAGAAAGAGAATGGGCTAAAACAGAAAACCAAAATGCAAGTAAAGTGAGAACACAGCATGAGTGAAGGAAAGAAGCTCGTAATAAATTTAAGAATTGTTGAGAACCTTCCAGATAGCAACTCCTAAATCCATAGGAATTAGAAGGTTGAGAAAAGATCACAAAAAGCCAAATAATTAATAGAGCACAATAGAGCTCAGAAACAGTACCACAGTATATGTAGAAGGAAGAATAATAGATTATTCAATAAATAGTTTGACAACAAAAGGCTATCTATATGAGAAAAAAATAGATTTGGATCACTTTCTACCTCAGTTTGAGTATTCTAGAAACAGTAACCAAAGCAAGGCTTAAGTGCCAATATTTGTTAGAAGGTGCAATTCCAGTAGAGTAAGGAGGGATGGGGAGAGAGGTCAGATAAGGAAGGAATGGGAACCCAGCACAAGGCGATGGATACTGAGCCTGCCACTGCTTCATGAAGAGACATGGCTGGTCACACACCCGGGCAGGATGTCTACAGACACTCTACATAAAAACCTGCACTTCTGATCAGCCCATTGGAAGAATACGTAGAGTGAGAGTTTATCTGCTGACTTCCTTCTGTCTTCTGTTTTCCATTGGTCACTGTTCACTTCATGAAGATTCTCTCTCCACGCTTCTGGGTTGTTTTCCGGGTGAAGCCTACAGCTGCAGGTAACAGTAATTACATTTCTTTCCTAGTCTGGAAGTGAAAGAGGAGTCGGAGACTTGGATTTCAAATGTGAGCCTCACAGGTGGTGTGGATGTCACTATGACAGCTGAGGTGCGGAAAGTGACTCGGGTCTGAGAGAGAAATGAGACTGAAAGAATGTGGGAAGTCCAGGAACTACATTCAACATACAGCTTCACATCCTACACAGAAACACATGCCAGACAGATTTAAAATATGTGTTCAATAACAATAGCCAAATAAAAGTATGGAGAAAATATTGTATTTATCATTTTGTGAAGAAAAAGTCTTTCCTAAGTATAATCTAAATCTAAAACTATTTGGAGGAAATAAAAAAAAAGGATTGGCAAATTTGACTCAAACTTCTTCCTAGAAAAACACACACACACACACACACACACACACAAGTGAAATAAGAAATGGACAAGATAGGAGAAAATATTTGCAACACACAAAGCATTGAAAAGATAAATATCAATAGGCTCTAAAGAACCTCTGCAAATCAATAAGTAAAACTGTTTAAGTAGAAGAGTAATTTGCTTTAGAAACCAGAGTATCAGCACAAGCTGACAACCGTTTTAACCATCTAGTTTAAATAGATCCACCAGAGAATCCTTTTGACGGTGGACAAACCCTAAAGGAAACACAAATATTGCTAAAAAGCAAAGAGAAATATTGTAAATACTCCAGTGGATGCGATTTCCTTTATGGCGGGAGGATAAAATTTCCAGAGTTCTACTCAATGAACTCAAAAATTATACCTCATAGTTTCATTTCTGTAGCTTTCACATGATCTGAAACCTCAGAAGGTTCCATCTATTCCAGGATAAGTAGGTTTAATTGAGCATTTCTATAGCAAACTCCACCCAGTTTGAATTCTGACTCACAGCAATGACCATTTTGCCTTGGCATCCTGACTTCATATAATTTTATACTGTTTATTTGTATCGCTTCCCATAAAAGAAAAAATATTGTTTTTCTTTCTTTGATCATAATAAGACAACATTAAGCTATAGCAAAAATAACACCTTACATTTTATTAGTACTTTCTCAAAGAATTATCTATTATTTAGTATGATCATTATATGGACATTATGAGGAGAGTGGGTTTTTTAAAATATTCATTTGGCAGAGGGGATTTTAAACCATGGATTATATAAAGGGCATACCTAACATCAAACAGTCAATTATTGGCAAATTCAAAAATAAATTCTTGCTGCCCACTGACTTCCAATCTTACATATTTTACATTAGATTTCACAGTTTCTACTGAACAATTTTCAAATAACATTATTCTACAGTCAGGGCAGTGGGTTGTTTTCAAACCCATTCTTTAGGGATTTATAATGAAGTTTGACTGGGAGCTTCAGAAAAACTAAGTTGTTTGTGTTCAACTTTCCCCTAAATAGCAATCGTTAACTGGCCAAATGCAGTCAGAGATGTTAGAATTCAAGTCAAATGCCAAAGAACCCATCCCTCTTCCTTTAATATCATGAAATTGAGCCAGTAAATGTACTCTGGATATTAATTTTCATCGTTATTTTCCCTTCATTCCAGAAACTGGGGAAGGACGAGCAGGAAAAGGCACTTTCCTCCTCCCAGGGAAGGATCACTCCAGTCTTCTCTTGAGAAATCCAGCTTCAGATCACAAATATCCATCATCCAGTGCTCTAGCACTGTTGAATCTCTTCAACAGCGAGACTCTAAATTAACCCAGGCTAGACATGCTAGTCTTCCAATTTGGGCCATGATCGATAACAGGGAAAGTAGAAAAGCAAGAAATGTGACAAGAATTTAACACTTCTGAAAGCTATTGGCTTGGATTTGGTTTCTACGGGAGGCAAAAAAGTCAAAATCTCAAGTAAAAATTTCCTTGCTCTATATCTTATCTATAGTTTACTTGCTCTATACCCAATACTTTCTAGATCAAAATAATAATGACCTAGAAAAGTTCCACTTAAGTTTCTACTCACTAGAATGGGAGCTCAAAGAGGATTTGTGTCTAATTTCTTGACATTTATTCTAAGTGTCTTGAATAGCACCTGCTCCATCAGTACTCAACACATAATTTAATAAATAAGTAAAACCTGTGGCAGAATATTTCTTTTTTTATCTCACTTGGATCTTGAGTGAACAAAAGACTAAATTTCTAGTATGCTACCACTTTTTAGATCTAGTTAGCATTTTTGTGAGTTTGGGGCTACTGCTCCAGCAAAATTCTCCATTTGGAGAAAAAGGAAGAAATCTATTAAATTAAGCCAAATGTCTCTGATATTTTCTTAGCCTTTGATGTGGTAGGATTTAGAAACATATCTCATGGTTATTCTTTTATATGAAGGTTTTAAGGTTTGTCTTTACTTTTTAACTAGGCCCAGTTTAGGAACAAAATACATTTCTTAAACTATCACCAAAAAAAATTCTGGATAAGTTGGGCAAACAATAAAAATCTATTGGAAGAACACAAGCTGGCTTAGAAAATTAAGGGAAAATTGAAGAATAAGACTCAGAAGGAATAGGAATTAAGGTAGCTCTGGAGATATAGGTAGCAGAATTAATGGACAGTATTGCAGGGTATATCTGCTTAGGGACAACCAGCTACAATGATCATTCTATTCAATATTTGAATTCTAGACAAAAAACAAAGGAAGTGTGAAGCACTTTGACAGAATCCCACCAATACAGTATTCAATGGAAATATGCATATCACAAAATGGGTGACCATTGCCAGCATATTGGGGAGTAGACCATGAATAGGTGAAAATAGATGTTCCTTAAATGGTAACTCCACAAAAATATGACCTACAATTATAAAAAATCAGATGCCATCATAAATCTTTTTCTCCTCAAAGGACAGAACATATAACTGCCCTCCATGAAGGTGAACACTGATAACAGGTCCAAATAGCAACTGGGAAAGTGTTTAGGAAACTAAATAATTGAAAACAATCCACTAAACAAAATTTATATACAACTTCTTAAAATGAGTGTTGCACCAGAGAAGTGTCACCTGCCCTATGAAATGGGACAGTTCTGAAATGTAAAAGCAGAGCACCCTACTTAAACAGTCAGAGTCTTCATTTTAGGAATGGAATTAACAGAAGCAGATTCATATGTTTCCCTGCTATGGACTTTTACTGGCACGTAGTGCGTTTGGTCTTTCTGAGATAAAGGAAGTCCCTGCTTTGCATGACAGCATAGAATTATAAAAATGACTACGCAAGCTAAACTCACACAAAGTGATCTGTATAATCAATGGGAAAAATTGCAAAGCACTTAAACATTTTTGTCAAAGAATTAAAAACTTTCTGCTGGTTATAAATTTATAGATAAATGGGGGAAAAACAATATTTATGTAGTACACCATAATCTAAATATTAGAAACAATAATGAAAATATTTTATCTCTTTGTAAAAATAATTTATCAACAGTAGTTTGAATAGACCTGCCTTCTTATTCTCTTATTATAACTATGGAGTGTGCATTTTTTCTATGGCTTAGCAAATTGTTTTACTCCTTTCTAAATCTGGTTCAGTTTCCAACATTCCATCTTTTGTGTTTTCAATGTTGTGAAATATCTTCAAGAGTTCCTTTAACATGAAGTGATTTTTTTTTCCCCCCTCTGGGATATTTTCATCTCTTTTTCATCACAATCCCTTTTCTACCCTGCGTCCAAACCCTGGCTGCATTTCTGGAGTGTCTCAAACAACAGCAAGGTCAACAGTTCCATAGTCAGCTACTTAACTCCATTTACATCTTATTTGAATGTTTCTCTCAGCATTATTAAATTCTATTATTTGCTATATTTCTATCTTTGTTGGCCAATTCCCTTTTTTGATTATATATTTTCATAAAATGTCTCAGTGACAAGGAGACAACATGATTGGTCACTGATTGATCATGAAATACATCAGTCATTTATATAGTGACTTAAGTGATTTTTGGACCAAAGACGCAGCAGCAAAGTTTTTGCTTTATGCAATCACTCACAGTCAGTGTATCATGGTAACTGAAACTTGAACCATGCTGTTGGGGACTTGTGTTATTTAAGTAAAACTATGGTAATTGAAATCTATACATATCAGAACTATACAAAGTAAAGACTACCTGTATTGTGAAATATTCTACTGGAAATATTTTTAATGGACCCTGAAACCTCTTATGTTTTCTTTATTGCTTCATTTTTGGAGAATTATTGGATGGGAAACCAAATATTATGCCCTACCAATATTTGTTTCTTTTTTTTTTTTTTTTTTTTTTGAGTTGGA